>VUQR01035336.1:0-10666 GCA_015108515.1 Hemichromis elongatus
GAGTCTAGTGAAGTCAGCACCCGAATCATAGAGTTCAAACAATGCAGAAGTAAGCAGTTCTCTCATTGATCCTGTAGACCAGGGAGATCAAACTCATTTCACATGGTGAGCCACACACAGCTTTGATCTTAGGCAAAGGCGGGGGGGGGCTTTCTGTGAATGAAAACAAGTTTAAACACATGTAATCTCTGAGATTTCTCAATAACAAAAAAAAGAACAGTTTGTCTCAGTTTGTCAGTGCCACTCGTTGAGCTTAAATTGTGAGAAATACATTTTTAAAACTACAGAAACACTTCTGGTAGCTTATTGTCTAGATTACCCTGTTATTATAAAACACAAAAATCTTTATCTTGTACTTAATTACATTTATATAACAAGAGTGCCCTTGTGGGTCATCGGGAAAAGTTCTAAAACCTATTAAATTACATTCAGGTCTACAAAATTTCTCTTCACATTTTCCAAAGTTGATCAGTGGGTTGGATGGGAGTCTTTGCCAGGCTGATTCTGGCCCCCGGGCCTTATGTTTGACAATGCTACGGTAGACTATTACAGATGGATACAGCCGCCAGCTACAACAGTGCTAGCTTCCACACCACCATGCTACTCAGAGTCCTGCTAATTATGCTAAATATTATAACAATGAAATTTCACTCGCTAAAGCTGGATCAGACTTCTCACTGTAGTAAAGTTAATGGAACAAATAGCTGTTTTATTTGTGTGATAATTTCATCAAATAGCATAAATCTGTGGGAGAGATCCCGTTCAGTGGTTAAAATTAGCTGAGGTGAAGACCAGCTAGAACAGCATGCCAGCACCCACCTGTCAGTCAAAGATGCCATGGATCCAATTTTAATGAGTAATAAAAAAGATGTACAGGGGATATTTAAGAACCCACTCACCCTCACCACCTATATGGGCAAAATTATCCACAGAAACCCAAAAAGTTGTTTGGCACCAGGGTGTAAATATGCTAAATTCAGAGTTGAAATCCTGTATTTTAACTTTGGAGTCCATGGAGATTAATGCACTATATGAGCCAATCTGAAATGTCTGTTACAGGAAGTGCAGTTTCTCACCCTTCCAAGCTCCTTCCATTTTTTATGACACGTGGTTGCTCCACGTGAAAACGCTGCAGACAGCTGTGGGGCTTCACTGGAAGGCTCGGTGATGCGTAGTGGTCCTGGTTCTTCACAGGGCTCCTCCCACAAAGAAGCTTGATCCTCTACAAAGCGTTCAAAGTCTGCCAGAGTGTTTGGTTGGCTTGCTTCTTTGTGCAGCTGTTTTAAGTGTCTCTGTAGTACTTTCACATCTGTTTGCAGTCAACTCATTCACTTTACAACATTAACTGCTCGCTGCTTGCCCTTTGGGTTAGCGGTCTGTGCTAAACGATTATAAAAATCAAACAATCCAACAAAATGCATCTATCTTGTATTGGGTGCCAAACAGCAGCACTCGCATGTATATTTGATTAACAATTGTTGGGTCTCGGGAGGTTTTGACATGAATGATGGTGAAAAAAGAAAGACCAACTTCACATTGGAGAGCAGTGCTTCTTTCTGTTTGTTCCTAGAAAATGGAGACAATTTACTTCTCTGTAAAACTGACTTTACGGCCCACATGGCAGCTCAGTCATAAAGGAAGCCGAGCTGCATCCAGAGTTTCATATTAAAAAGAACCATTACATGCATTATTTAACCCGAGACCTTCGGAGAACAGCAGACACAATTCAATTCTCTGTTGCTTTTAATTTCCTATGCAGTTAAAAAACTTTATTTATGACTGCAATAAATGTCAGTGAGTCACAATGAAAATGTCCCAGCCGCAACCAAGACCAAAGGAGGCTAATTAAAACAAGCCGCGTAGAATCATGTATCCCTAAAATGTATTTTGTCAAGCTCTCGCTTTATTTAAAGAAGAAAAAATGCAAAAAATAAAATAAAATAAAAATCTTCAGTGTCTTCTGTCTTCGTGGCCTTCCTCTTTTTTACTCGTTGGTTATCTTGCATCCAAAAAAACAGCAATAATTCAGTTGACCCTCAGATAACAGAAACCTGACAGTCTATGTTTCGGGGATTGTGGAGGAGGAGGACCCAGAAGCGTTTGCCAGGGTCATCTGTCAACAGCTCAAACAATAAAACATGCAGAGAAACTCATTGATAACGATGGAGAACTAACCTTCAGCTGAGCTTCTCCAAATATCACGTAATCTTGATCACAGCGATTTCCTGGTGAGTTCGTGCTGAACATCGATCTATGTCATGATCGTCTGGTTTTGGACCCAGAGTTTAGAGTTTTTGAGGTTCTAGGCTCTTTTTAATTTGGAACTTTTTGCTTTAATTTAGCTTTCTGTTATTTGTTAGTGTCTACATGTCTTGTTTTTTTGTTTGGTTTTTTTGCCTGAGTTCTGAATGGGGTATTTGATGCCTTCAGGTCCAGAGATCCTTCGGATTATTAAGTAAAATCCTTTTTGTGTTCCCATTCTGTTCCTCCAGTCTTATCTTTGTATTTTTCTGTTTTGTATATTCTTCAGATTGAATTAAAAACATATTTGAGTTTGATTTCTGCCCCCAGCATCCTGCATTGGAGTACACAATACTCAATTTTCAATTATTTTTCACTTGTTCCATTGGCCGATTTTTTCACTTATTTCAAGCAAAAAATATCTTGTATTAAGTGAAAAAATCTGCCAATGGAACAAGTGAAAATTCTCTAGTTTTAAGATGCCCTGTCTAAAAACAAGTTCATATATCTCACTGAAATGCTACTTTGTAGCTAAATGTGTCTTATTTTAAGTTTAATGAGATATTTTCACTAAAAATAAGATAAATATACTTGGTAAGATTTTGAGTTTTTGCAGTGTAGCTGAAATATGAAAGGAAAATAGTCACGGCTGTAACTTCTTAAGAATGACTAACTAATCCAGGATAAATCTGATAATTTCAATTATTTTTTATTTGTCTTTAGCTAATTTTTCTCTAAATGTGATTCAATTTATCAAGTATTCATCACACTCACAGAAACACATTATAACATCACCTAATCATCCCTAATGGTCCTAGAACTGTTCACTCTGTGAGATCTATGACTATATTCATGAAAAATAACCCTAAAAAAAGACTTTTTTGATAAAAAAAAAAAATTTCGACATGCAGCAGCTGAACTGTTACGCCCTAAATATTTTCTGAAAACACAGCATTGTGGTTAGGTAGAGCGATGAACACGAGACATAACGTGTATAATGTCTGCAGTGTTTCCTACTTGGTCTCCTAACATTTGGATGTGAAGCTGAAAAAAACCTCCCATGAATCAATAAATTGGACCCTAATCAGATTATTAACTCCCTTATGATAACACGAGTTAGCAGCAATGTGGACTCCTGGGTCCAAACCGAAGACTCTGTGTGTGACCGATCATTTCTGCTATAACTATTTCATTTAATTCACCATTCCCCAAATGTCATAACCCCTGCTGATGGCTGGAATGAACATCCTGTTCTGTCTGAGAGAAAATCGAGGCTGGATGACAAATTACTCCAAAATCTCAAACGTAGCTGTTACTGGAGTTTTTAGATTGGCCAGTGATAAAGAGGAAAAAGCTCCTACGTGTGTTAGTCTGATGTGAGGCCACAGCTGAGAGCGTTATGGTATCATATGGTCAGAATTAGAATAAAGCAGCATGTGTTTGAGTCAGAACCATATGAGAGTGCAATGTTTTCTGTTTTTAAATGATATCTATCTCTAATTTGTGACATGTGGTTTAAAAGTTTTAAATCAGGCAATTAAGGCTTCACAGTGAAAGTCGTCAAACCCACAAATGATGGTTCTTGTGTTTATGGGAAAATAAAATCAACACTATACAGTGCACATAAAATCTGCCTCCATGCATATTTACATTCAGATCGAAAACTCAAAGACTCAAAGAAGAAGAGCAAGGTCCTCTGTTTGTCTTTGGATGGGGGTCAGGTTTGTTGGATAAAAACAAAAACAAAACAAATTTCCCACATGTGGGACTAATAAAGGTTATCTTAGCTTATCTTATAAAGCAACGTATGATGTAAAAACTGATATTTCCATTTAGTTACTTCCCTTTCCCACAGCCATCTGCCCTCGCGGCATCACCGGTACTTTTTCATCACAGCTTTCACTTCCCTTTCAGTTACTTTCACCATCAGGTCACAAGACTCTAAGATGTAAGCAAGTTCAATAAGTCGCACACCTCGTCTGATACATTCAATGTCACACATATTAATACATTTTATTTAAAACCACCTTTCAACACACCCAAGGACACTGTACAGAGCAAATAACACAAGCATAAAAACAGGAATGAACACAATAAAAACAAAGTTTAAGAGCATGGAGAAGTTATACAGAGTAGGATCTCTTCAACAGCTGGGTTTTGAGGGTGGACTTAAAAAAGGGAGGAAAAGTTTCTGAGATCAGGGGGGCAAGGAATACCAAAGTCGGGGGGCAGAGCAACTATATCCAAAGAATTTCACTGGAGGAAGGAGGCGTGTACCTTTGTCAGTGTGGACATCCACCGCAGACAGAGGTGAGAAAAGGGAGTAAAAAGAGAGTTTAGATCTAAAAAATAGACCTGAAACACATTTTTCTGTAGTTTAAAATGCAAATTTTACAACAAATGAGTCAAAAAATACACGATTTTAACACTTTCAATATGTGAAGACCAGCTTTAACAGAGTGCCTGACGAGAACATTTTACTTTAGTGATGGCTATTTATAGGCTCACTGAATCAGAAGACTTCAGGACTCAAAACCCATGTGAGGCTGTTGGAGATAAAATATCTTGTCAGGTTCTGTCAGATAAACACTGAGGAGTAGTTAAGTTCATGCTGACAGACATCCAGATATTTCTCTCACCCATGAGTTTGATTGTGGCTCACAGAGAACTGTAGAGGCTGAGTAACTCTGACTGAAAGAGAAAAGATAACATGATCTTCATGACATACTGCTGAAGACATGTGATGGAAGAGTCCCGAGGAGGAGGTGGAGGAGGGGGGGGTTTGGCTCACATGGGGTCAGAAACCCCTCCTCCACACCTCCCATTCAGCTACACGGGATGTGCTCTGATTGGTTGGTTCAGGAGGACACAGTGTTCTTGTTTCATGCCCACAGCCATGCTTTCATCTCTTCAGAGTGCATTTCAATAACCTACATGCATTTCCAGGAGACTCAGCAAAACCATAACTACCACTTATCTTAACCTTACCCTGACATTACTGTACCCCCAACCTAACATTATCCTAATCTTACGCTTGTGTTAAACTCAGCATTTACCTCAGAACTCAGAGACTTTCTTTTTGTTCACAAAGAGGAGATGAGCATGCCACAATGAACCGCTTTTAGTCCCTAAAACAGCAGCAATACAATTACACACACACACACACACACACACACACACACTGGCTAATCTGGTCTTTCCTGGCAGCCTAAACACGTTGGTCACATTAACAGAATTGAGTAATTAAAGAGAGGAAAGCAGCATGTTCCCACTGATTTAATCAGTTTACGACCGGTGTGTGAGAGTGTGTGAGATTTTAGCCATAATACCCGGAACACTACACTGTTTTATTTATTAATTTCCTGGGAATACCTTTTGGAAAACTAGGGTCCGCTTTAATGTACTGGCCAAAATACAGGGCAGCCCCCCAGCTTCTTCTCTGTTCCAGCGTCTGCTTTTGAGAAGTACTGGAAAGTTTCCCTGAGATTCCAGAAGCAGAAGAGAGCCTTATGCACAGGGTTTCCTTTGACCCACAACACAGATATTCAATCAGCAGCAATTGTTTATTAAAATAAAAAGTAGTTTTCATATCAGATAAGGGTTAAGAACATCAGACTAAGTTGGCATTTTTCACCACATTTTAAATCAAGGTGTTGTTTTTGTTTAATGTTTAATATTATGTGGCATGATTTATTTCTTGTTGTTCAGACCGGATGCTAAACTTGGTAAGGTTACAAGATCTCTGCTGTAACAGTGAAGAGCAGTTATCAGGGCAATCCAAAACAGGAAGCACATAACCCTTCACAAATCTGCTTATAGAACAGAGGAAATGCTCTGTTGAACTTACCTGAGTATTCTGTTGTGCGTAGATTTTCTTACAGTGCCAAATGACACAAATAAATACATATATATATTGGACTGGAGCTGCTCACAGATAATTCCACCGCCTTTAATCGATTTGACCAAAGGTGAACAAATCCAGGCTAAAAATGGGTCTTGGAGGGAACATCAGTGCCTGTAGGTGACATTAGAAGACTTTTAACCCCGCTTACAGGGTGCTGCTCTGCCGACAGCTTTCATGTATTTCCGTTGTCTTACTGGTTCCAAAACAAGTGTAAACTCTGGTGTTAACAAGTTTCCTTCAGATTCATGCCCAATCCCAATTTCCTGTGTGGCACAGCCCCTACATTTTTCCAGGCTTCCAAATGGAACATGGATGTTTTTAGCATAAGGTCGCCCCTTAAGTTCAATCCCCCCAAAGAAATGGAGCACCATCCTGCCCAGCAGCACGAGGGATATGTCCAAGGTGGGAACTGGGATTGGGGTTTTGTCATGCAGGCTGTCATGCAGGCTGTCATGCAGGCTGTAGTATCTCAACCTGCCGTTTTGCTGCTGTAGCATATTAAGTGCGATTTGTAATAATCCACGCTGAATAACAGGATGAAAAAAGGCAGCACGATGACATGTGCAGCACCAAGCCACGTCTCTGATGTACTCTAACACGGTGGCCTGAGCTCTGTTCCACACTGGGTTTATCCAATCTTAACACAAAGGTTTAGGTCAACGTGTCTTTTAGAAAAGTCGCGTTCAATCCCGCTGAAGCTGTCTGCTATCTTTAAACTCCACCTCCGTTTCTCTGCAGCATGCTACTACTGTAAATCTGCTTATCAGCTCACCCACTCCATCAGGAACATTACGTTTGGAACAGAAACCACGAGTATTTACACCTCTGTCCAAGACAACAACAACAACACCATGCCAGAACGGCCCGCTCTTTATATAGCAGTGATGTCCCGGCCTTTAATCTCTCAGTGTTTGAGAACGCTTGCTCTCACAGTACAGATTATCCAAAACTGATTCCTCAAGGTTGATAAACAAACCAATCAACACTTCCACTTTGATGATGGAACTTAAAGGCAACTTTACTCATGAGGCAGTAAAACACAGCGTGACCACAGCAAGATAAAAACATCACGTGAAACTGCCTCTATGGCGTCATGGCCTTTTGCTGCCATTTAAAACATGAGGGCGTTGAGCATGATGGAATAAAGTGTTCCCACTAAATTATAAATAACAGCTGTTTTAACACACTTTATAGTTGCTATTTGAGAAACATTTCATTTATGAGCACCTGTTTTAAGGACCACCTGCTGCACTTGCTCCATGTTTCTGCTCTGAGGACATTATGTACTAAATACCGAATAAACGCAGCATTTCCTCTGATGTCAATTAATGAAATTATTTTATTAGAATCTGTAACTGACATGATGGCAGAGAAACCACGTTCAAGTTATCAGACAGTTGTCGAGACGTCTGTAATCTAACAACTAAACAGGTCATTTATTCAGTATGTTTGGGACGTTAAGCTCGGCAGAAACTGGTTTGATTAGTTTGTTTGTTTTAGTTCCTCTTTTTTGTTGTACTGTTGTAAACATTCCAAAAAATTTTTAAAAAAGGAGGACTTTTTGAAGAAAAAAAACATAAAAATTGGACTGATTATATTTTTAGAAATTCAAAGAAGTCAGTTGTCTTGGACCCAATCAAATTTGCAGAAAATATAACTAAACATCTAAAATTCAATTCTATAATTACTCTTTTAGAGAAACTAAAAATAATATTTATTATGACATAAATTATTTTTAATATATCTGCTTATACGGATGACACTGTTTGTTATCTCTCTAATCACAACTGTTATGTTTTCAATTTTTATTAACGTAAGAAAAATCTTACAAAATTTGTTATCCCATGTTTTTTTTGTTTTTTTTTCTAATCTGGTTATAGTAAATTAAAGTGAATGGATGTGACCATAGAGGAAACACTGACAGAGCTGTGTATAGCTTTTTATTGAGGGGGGGATTAATGCTGTTCCTCTTTCTGCTCTTATATATAAACTTGAAACAAACAATCTGTAGTACCTCAATTGCAGACGGCCACCGGGAATTCAAGGCTGCATCTCACAAATTCAACACACACTCACACACACACCATGAAAATCACGCTAAGTTCATATTCCAGTAATACCATGAGCAGACTCATGGTCAGCAAATGAGATAAGAGGTTGGTCATATGCTTTATGATGTCACAGAAACTGATATCTGAGGGACACACCTTCGCATCGAGCTACATGCTGATGAATTTCATTCCTCATTACTTTGTAGATTATGTAGATGACTACATTTTTATTTTCTTTTACCTCATAAGTGCGAACCGTGTCGACAGGTTCACTTCCATGATCAGACAGTCTCACTGCATGAGGAGATGCTGAACATTTCTGAATGCAATCTGGAAATCTCTTAAAAAAAAACGCTTGTGCAATAACTTTTTTTCACCATCTCACGTTCCTGCGAGTGCTCCGGAGGTCCATGTTTGGACACAATGTTGGCAGCGCCGTCACCTCCTTCTCCAAACATGATTCTTTGATTATGATTATTTCTTATGTATTTGTATGACAATGTGTTCATAATGAGTTGATTATATTAATGGTTATGTAATATGTGTGTGTGTGTGTGTCTGTGTGAGCAGATTAAACTATACAGCAGATTTAGACTTAAGAAGAAGAAGAAGAGTAAATAACAACATGGTCCAGGAACAGATTTCGGTTTGGGACAGGTATTAGTGTCTCAGTCATGGACACCAGTGGATTTGGGATCAGAAGCTTTGAGGCTCAGCTGGTTCCAGCAGGCTCATGACTATACAGATTAACTGTTGAGTAATAAAGAAGCCAGATTTCTGCAACTCCTGTAATTTCAGAAGGATTTGTCTGACAGGTGTGCTGGTTAGATTTCAGATGTATCAGCTAGGCGACAGCAGGTCAGAAAGGTCAAAGTTTTATCCCCCAAACAACACAACAACATAAAAAAGCCCTCACTTAACCCTTGTTAACTCATTAACCCCTAATGAGTTGATCCAGGAGCCACAAGGCTGTGGGAGCAGCCGGCGGAGGAGGAGGAAGAGGTGGATTTGGGGTTTTGCCTCGGAGATTAATGAAAGACTTCAGGTTACACTACCTTCTGAAGTTTTAAACCTTTTTAAAGTAAAAATGATCCTGCAACGTTAAACATGGCTGTATGAACAAGAGAAAGTGCATCCCAACAATCTGCTCGATCTGTTAATCATTAAGCGTCTGTGTGAGATAACGCTGGCATGGGATGTAACAGCAGCAATAAAAGGAAACCGAGGCGTGATGTGTTACTGTAAAAGTCCTCATCACATGATCTTTAAACAAACAGACTAATCAGAAACATAGCAAAGTAGTTCAGTCAGTGTCAGTGACCTCTCACAGTTCATATTACAGTTACCAGAACGTAAACCACACACAAACATTATCCTGCTGTAGATCCTGTAGTCGCTATTAGAGGAATCTGTATGAACTATGTGATACTTTGTTTTTCTGTTTCATAATTTTTCCACTGAAGATGAAACTAACTTTTACTGTACAGCGATTTAAGCTCCCACAGAGACAGTTACTAGCACTTAGGGACTGACAGGAATGCTAAGAGGGCTCATCAGGGAGCAAAAGGCACATGATGAGAATGAAAAAGCTAATATCATGGTCCACCAAGGGTCTCCAGGGAGGTTTCATCTTCATCCAGAAGGCTATAAAAGGCCAGCACAGATTTACTACTAAAACTGTGTGAACGCACAAAGACAGACGAGTACAGACATGCTTTTTTCGTCAGATTTATTTCTCATTTATAAATCTCGATGTTTAACTGTACTCGTGTTCATAAGCCTTATTCCCACTAAAATCTTAAGCCATAAATTGATCTAGAAAGTCATTATTTATTTCATCGTTTGCATATAAGATAAATACCATAACACAAAATTAATTTCTTCTTCCTGCTATTGGAGGAAGAACAGCTATGGGAAGAAATATTCAATGACAGGTAGTAATCAACCTTTATTAAAGGGAAATCCTTATTTTTTAAAAAGAAATAGTGAAATAGTTGTATTGCCAAAAACGGCATCACAATCACATCAGTTTACTCAAGAAAAGTAAAGCAATGTGTCACGGTTCTGGGACATTCTGACCCAGCATTTCTTTGTTATTCTTCTGTATTATGATTTATTATTATAAATCTAGGTTTCAGTTTATTCTTGTTTAGGGTTTTGTTCTTAGGTTGTGTGTCTTGTACCTCATGTTTAGTATAGGTTTAGTTAGGTGCTTAGTTGTCTCTGTCCATGTGTTCCCTCTGTCCGTCCATGATGTCATAGTGTCTGCTCATTGGTCTGTCTGAGTTCAGTGTCAAGTCAGCATCCTTATGAATTGGTTCCTGTTTCCTGTTTTACTTTGAAAGTCTTGTCTCATGTGACTGTATTCAGTTTTGCTTCCCCTGTCTCGTTAGCCCCAATTTCTCCCAGCTGTGTCTCCCGCCCGTTTTCCATTTCCTGATTACTCGTCTGTGTATATAAGCCCTGTGTT
>VUQR01035337.1:14540-29597 GCA_015108515.1 Hemichromis elongatus
TTCAGGGGGTTGGGAAGGGCACCTGTAACCGGAAGGTCGCCGGTTCGATTCCCGGCCTCTCTGTCCTGGTCGTTGTGTCCTTGGGCAAGACACTTTATCCTACCGCCTACTGGTGTTGGCCAGAGGGGCCGATGGCGCGATATGGCAGCCTCGCCTCTGTCAGTCTGCCCCAGGGCAGCTGTGGCTACAACTGTAGCCTCCACCAGTGTGTGAATGTGAGCGTGAATGAATAATGTCATTGTAAAGCGCTTTGGGTGCCTTGAAAAGCGCTATATAAATCCAATGCATTATTATTAAAAAGATCTCTTTTTTCTAACTGTCATGGTCAATTTTAAAGTAATGAAAAACAAATTCATTTTGTTGTTCAGGAGTTGTTGCTCTTTGAACCATCTCTCTTTTAAGTGCTTAATGCTTTAGTCACAAACCCAATATCGTATACCGTTTAATTCTTATATTTAACAAAGATCTGCATAGTTTCCAGAAGATGAGTTAGCAGTTATTAAGTTCAGATCCCCTTTATACGTTCATGTCAATCAATCCAAATAAAATAAGTGAGTGAATTTGTTTAACTCATTCGGTTTGCTGCCGTGATGGAAACACGTTTGGTAAGCGTGTGTTGTTCTTTCTGTGGGGGTTAGACATGCAACGTTTTGTCCCAAATCAGTCAGCCTTCTATCTGAGTACCTTGATGCTCGTCAGTATCGCCTGTCCCGTATTAACGCCGTATTAAAGCATGCTGTCTCTGATTTGCTCTTGTGTCCTGAGCTGCTTTACTTCGTTTTTTTAACCCAGTGAATCTGTGTAGCTAACGATGAACCCCAGTGTACTGCTGTCACTTTGATATATTGCCTCATGCTTTGCTGCACTGTGAATATTAGACAAAGCAGGCAGACTCCACTCCATTCAGCTGATAGATAACAGAGAAGCAATTCAATTCTTACATTCTTTCATATTTCTTATCTTGATAAGGAGCTCTGTCTGCCGTGGGTACGATGGCGGTGAGTATTTCATCATTAGAAAAATAGCAGAGTGTTTATTGGTGTGCTGATGACGGATTGTTGTTCAGGCAGTAGGGTCACTCCTCAGGTGATGGATTATGTTAATGGCTGATTTAGCTATGATCACACGGCATATTTCTCCTGCAGTTAGGGACTAATAATGCATCATGATTAAGCAGAGTCTCTCATACAGCTGCAGGCCTTTTTTCTTTCCAGAGAAAAAAACGACACTGATGAACTAAAACATTTTCACCAAGCCTGCTTGTTTACATTTTGGGTTATTCATCCAAGAAAACAGCTGGACCTTCTGAAAGTGCCCAATGGCATCAGACAAGCCCATGAAGTTACAGACTTCAGACGTCTTCATTTCACATGTGAGTGGACTCAGTGTTCAGAATCCTTATTAGTATGTTGGTACGCTCAGTTCTTATCAGCTCGTTGTGCTGTAGAAGGATACAGCTGACACCGTCTTGTGGAGGGAATGTTTCCTGGATATACAGTCAGACTTTTTGAATGTCGAAGTGGCCATTAAATTCTCCTGGTAGAATACAGATCGTAGGACACAGCATCAAGGAAATAAAAAGTACAAAAAGTCAAAAGTACAGCGCTGTACACGTACCAGCTTAGAGAAAGGCCAGCATTCAGAGCGCTCAGTGTTTCCTGTCAGATGTATCAGTGTCAGAATAATTTCTTTATGAAATCTGAAAGGATTTGTTCTTTTTCAGGTCTTTGATTGCTTACTTGTCACAGGATCACTGGGCCATTGATTGGCCGGGAGGCTACTGCTGTAACTCCAAAACAGTTGGTGCAATAATAACAGAAGGGAAAGTCTTCAGTCAGTGTTTGATTTAAACTTCACTGCAGTCCTGTACAGAGCCAACGTTACAAAAATGACATCATCGTCCAAAGTATCTGTAAGGAACTAGAACCCATACAGGTTAGTAGTAACACCTGCAGTACTAGTAGTAGCAGGTGTATTAGTATTAGTTTGTTAATATAATGCTCATAATTGTGAAACCTGATTATCTGTCATACAGACCTTACCTCGGGTGTTTACACACTGTACAAGCTGGCATCCCTCAGTCATGATGGAGTGCTGCACAAAGATGTCAGGAGAGCAGGAGCTGTAAACGGTTTCAGAGGCAGATTAATGTTAGAGACACAGGGACCAATACTCTAAGACGTTAATCGACACACTCTTATTCATTTGGTTCTTATCATTGCTCATATCGCCTTGTTTTTGTTGTGTCTTGTTTTCCTGCCTGCTTCAGTGGTTCGTCAGTGCTCTCACACCTTCAGCTGCTTGCTTCCTCTTAAATCGTTCACCCAGATGGATGTGTGCCCTATACTTGGGTAAACCTGACTGGCCATCTATCAATGAGCCCAATGTTCACCATGCTGACCGTGCGTAACGTACTGTAAGATAGAGGTGACTAAACCCTTCTCTTCATGTGCTCGCTTTTTAAGAGGATCTTAACAAGAAAAATGTTCTGTCTTGAGAAGAGCTCAGGGTATTATTATTACTGTCAAAACTGTCAGAAGAACCTCCTATAACTGCCCTCAGCACTTCACTCCCCCTTAGATATTAGAATGCAAATGGACCCGAGGTATTTCCATTCAAAGCCAAACAAGAAAAGCGAGGAGAAAAAATTCTCCTTCTAGAAGGGTTTGATGTTTGAATTGATGTGAGAATAAAAGAGAGATTTTTCTTTCTTTTTTATTTCCATGCAGTTGCGCTCCTACCAGGGAGAGGCCTTTTCACAAGTGCGTTTGATATACATGAGTAAACACATTTCCCATGCTAATTTTCTGCGCCGCGGTTCATCTCTCACCCACCGAGTCCAGGAATAGTAAACTGTTGACCCGGTGACTCCAGATGCCAGACAGGGCCCCGTCCCTGATTGGACTGCACGGTGCTTCAATCAGCTTAATTGGCCAAGACTACGGTATCAGTGAGAGGGGAGAAATGACAGAGGAATGCTGAAATTGGAAGAAAATGAAGAGCTGCATCGTGCACACCTCATTATGTGTTGATTGACGCGTCTGCAGAGGGGGAGGGGGTGGTGATCTGAGCATCTCAGCGGTGAAAACAACACAAGCTTAGTAGAGCTTTGATGCTGGCTTCTTTTAGGATTTTGCTTATTAGCTTTTTTTAAAGTTGAAAGCTGCAGATTCACTGTATGCAGTAAGTATATATTTAAACCTCGAATAGTTGTGTGTGTAACATGGATTTATGAGGGCTGGAGTCAGTCTGAGGTGCTGTGGGTGATATTTCACTTGTGGAGTAATTGTCTCTAAATATGTACATTTAATGCAGCTTAATTTTTATTCATAACATGTGTCAGCAAAAGCGCATTCATGCATTTTCACGAGTGCTTTCAAAGAACCGCAAATATTGTTTTTAATTTGTACAACCTCGGTTATAATCAGGTTCTATTTAGCACTTTGATTGTGTTCTGTGAACTGTGTGTATAATTTAATCCCTTGAGCATGGCTCAACTTCTCTGTGCTAACCTTTTGAGGTACATGTCACCATCACCGATGACCGATGTAAATTCCAGCCCTAGGTAATCGGAAAATTCTACTTCCAAGTCTTTGAAAAATGATCATTCTTACTGACACACATGAAAAACAATTCACACTTTTCCTAAAGAGAGTCTATATTTTTTGGCCATGGGGTTAGTGTTAACGCCTGTGATGATTCTAATCAGTGTTCCATGCTGGCCACAATGGCTTCAACAAGCCGGCTTCCTGCTGCATTATTTGCACAGATCATTTTTAGTCTCTGTAACTCTTCTACTGTATGAGACCCTTGGCAGCAAGAACTGCAATCAAGCATTTGTGATAATTGGCAATGAGTGTGTGGCATCACTGTGGAGGAGGAGGCATGACCTGATGGCAGGACAGTCCCTTTAGGATTTCCTGGTAGAGAGAGGATTTATGGTTCTAATAATTATGGTAAGTGATCCAGTAAGTGAAGCAGCAAAGCAGCCCCAGACTACCACTAACTGGGGCTGTTTGAGATAACCATATATATCTGATGATGATATGAAAACGTCTATCGTTTGGTATTATACGCTAGCGCTTGTTCCGTGGTGTCGTAAAATAAACTGTTTACGCCGATATTTTTTCATAGTTTTGATGGTTCCTGTAGTGTCTATATTAGTTTCTCTCTTTGTCTCATATTTTAAATAACCACACTACGGAGGGACAAACGGCAACAACGGCGGTAAAACCAGCGAGCGGCTCTGCCGTACACTTGTTTATTTTCCACATAAACCTTTTACAATAAAGCTGAAGATCCAGTTGAGATTTTTCAAAATAAACTGAAAAGATGACAAAATACATTCTCAAACATCAAATTTAAGAATATGCATCAAACAAATTCCCTGAAATAAAAACGTGAAGTAACTCTAAATGACTCTTCCAGTCACCACGTGGATGCAGGCCATACCGCACAGCACTACCACTCACATGTTTGACTGGTAGTGAAAGCTTCTTTTGGGTAGAGCCGGCCATACTGATTGGAAGGTCGGTGGTTCGACCACAAATATTGTTGGGCAAGATATCAACCCCAAGTTGCTCTTCAGTGCATCCATCGGAGTATGAATGTGTGAATGCTAGTAAGCACTTAAATCATGGGAGAAAGTGCTCGTGTGAATGTAACATGTTGAGTACTCAGAAAGAGTAGAAAGACACTGTATAAGAATCAGTCCATTTACTCTTTTACTGAAATGCTGTGTTAGTTTATACAAGAAGCAAGCTTTAAAGAAAGTTCAACTTTGTTCAGTCCAAAACATATTCTCCAAAAGTCTCGGAGATCACCAAGATGTTTGTGTCACATTTGAGATGAGCATTGTCTTCTCATTGGTCCTTGGAACTCTTCCATGGATGTCATTTGTGGCCAGTCTCTTATTGTTGAATTATGAACGTTGACCTTAACTGAGACAAGTCATGTCTGCTGTTAAGGTCAAAGAACTCAGATGTTGTTCTGAGTTCTTTTGTGACCTCCTGGATGAGCCGTCGATGCTCCTTGGAGTTGTTGTCGGCAGGCAGGTTCACCACTGGTGCACGTTTGTAATCCTTTCCAGACAGATGGGTGTCGGTGACTTAGTTCATCATCTGGCATGATACACTGAATTCACACATATTTAGTCTAGCCCACTTTGTCACACAGGTTCTATTTAAGAGATTCATTGATTGAACAGGACTAGCAGTAACCAGGCCCGGGTGTGGCTAGTGAAATTATACTCAGCTTAATGGGGTTAAATCACAGTTAATTCATGATTTAACAAAGGCTGGAGGTTTGGATAGGGTTTTTTGGCTTTACTACATAAAATCATCACTTAAAGTGTGATATTTGTCTAATATTAAAATTTGTTGATGATCTGGAAGATTGAAGTTTGACAAATATGCAAAAAATTACTAAATTAAAGCGAGGCCACTGAACGATGTCCCTTGTGGGCCAATGCTGACTGATTTCCGTATATAATAGTGCCCTGTTATTCTGTGCTGTCAGCAGTCCTTTGGCTCAAATGCCCAACCTTTACAGGAAACAAAAAGGGAGGCAGTAGCTCCACCCAGTTCTGCATGTTTGCTGTGATTTCATCAACATGTCACACTCCTCCACACTTTCCTTCTGCTGCTTCTTTCCCTTTCTCCGAAGATCTCCCATTAACCAGAATAGACTACCAGCCAAATCAAGCCAGATTGATCAAACATAGAAGCTACAATTCATGTGTTGGAAAGCTCTTATTACATTTATAAACACTTCAATATGCTCGCTTTGAGCAGTCAATGCAGCAGTCCTCGGTAATTCAGGCGTAAGAAAGCCCGACTGTGTTCCTGACTGATGGCTCCACATTGATCTTTGCAGTGAATCTGTGAGGGTGTGTGTGTGTGCGCGCCTTTACTAGTTTTTAGATGATATGTAGGCTTGATGCCTGTTTTCACTTGGACTGGGGGGGAGTCACAGACCTCAGTGATGAATAGGTTTTTCCGCACCTCTGTGCACTCGACGCCTGCTCAGTGTCAGCAGAAAGATGGAGATTCAGGCAGAGACAAATATCAGAATAATGGTTAAGGCGTGATGGAAAAAAGGATGAACTTGTCTGGATCCAGTGTAACTTTTATAAAGAGTAATGTCAGAGTCACCTCCCTCTGTTCACCTGTTGTTTTGCTCGTTTTCCAGCTCTTCCTGTTCCAGTTGCTGAGAGGTCTGTCCTACATCCACCAGAGGTACATTCTTCACCGCGACCTGAAACCCCAAAACCTCCTGATTAGCGACACCGGAGAGCTCAAACTCGCTGATTTTGGTGAGCAAATTTTGTGCTGCTGCTCATTTTTGTCTGTCTGTCAGAAGTGCGAGTGCATGTGAAACTTAGAGGTAAGGCTGATTCTCATGGGATAAGCATCTATCTGCAGTCATTACTCACACTGGTTGTTTGAGTTGTTCTTAAATTTAAAGGATCAAATTATCTTTGAGTGAAATTAGCCTGCTTTTACTTCAGATTGACCATGTTTGTTTCGTTATCATTAACATAGTAGCTCTTTAAATTAGGTCTTTTAACATTAAACAGTTAAACACACCAAAAAAATAGATAAACTGAGGCTGGAGAGTCACGGCTGCTGCCCGTCGCGTACTCTCCCCATCTAAACATAGAGGACTGCTTGTCAAAGCTGATGTACCAAAGAAAAGTTGCTGTGGGCGGAGCTGATGTTGGAGCGGCGCAGTTTTTTTCCTGCATGCGACATGAGTAAAAAGCAGAACAGAGCTTCAGTTCTAAGTGCAGCGTGCGCACAGCTAGTAGAAGTCATGTTCATTGTATTATATTTATTATTGTTATTGTACTTATGATTTTAATTTGGTGTCACATGATCACAGGTAACAGGCAGGTTCTGTTAGGAAAGAAAACGGCCTCCTGCTGAGCTCCTTCCACTGTGTTACACCTACATTTTAAAGACAGAGTTGGGCATCCTGTATAATCATCATTCAGTGATGCCGAGCGTGCATTTTGTTCTCCATGAAAATTTCAGCTCCGTGTCTTAATAAGCATCCCGTGCCTTTTCCTTAAAAGTCCCGATGAGAGACTAGTTTTTTAGCCTGCCTCGAAGCTTCCCCAGATGTTTACGACTTCCAAAACGTCTCCTCACACTGTACTGGAGCTACAGATGTGATATGGAGCATGTGGGACACAGAACCAGTGCCTCCAAACTGACCGTACATAGAGATCAGATTATCTCATCCTGCATCAGTCCGGTATCGTACATTAGAAATGCCTCGCTTTATTGTCACAGTTTGTATGTTTGTTTAAAAAAAGCCTCTATGGGCACCGGGCTAAAAGCTGATACTTTAACACAGCCAGCCAGCTGTGTTACTGTGTGTACTCTCTCTCTCTGCAGAGGGCTCACTGAAAGTCATATTTTAAGAGGGGAGAGTTATACTGACTTATTTATGTATTTGTTTATAGAGCTTAAAAAATTATTTGCCTGAAAATGAAAGAAATAAAATAGTGCTGCTTAGTTTTATACGAAAGGACATTGGATCGAACAGTTACAGCAACACTGGTTTTACTGACATTTAAACCAAAATGCTGAAAAACTCCCCACTGAGATTTATGAAGAAGCCTCACACTCTGTGCCTATTAATAGGTGACACTCAGCTCCACACAAACACAGGAGAAAGCCTCACATTCCCTCAAAGCATGTCTCAACTGAAGTAATGATCACAACCAGGAGTCAAAGTGGGATTTGGCAGGTGAGGGGACCCTAAGATCTCTGGGGAAAATGACCTCGTTATAAATAATTGCTAAGTTAATTTGTACTGGATGCTCCTGTGCATTTGGTTTTGTGTAGACGAGCTGTGATCAGCTGTGAGCTGCTGGCTCTGAGATTTACTGCTCTTTGTGAATTTATCCAACTGTATTCTGCAATATATAGGCAGATGTCACATAAGCTGTCATGGCTGCTCTCCCACCCCATTCCCAGGATACACCTTGTGTAATGGTAGAGTTTGACAAGTGTGTCTAAAGAGCATCTTCAGCTCAAATGCAAAACTGTGACTGCTACCTTCAGCCTAATCTAAGAGTAAACACCGATACCACAATCTCCACTGCGCCAGTCAAACACACGGTCCACAGTGTAATCGTTACCATGCAACTGCAACTTTGTTGACAACTGTGTGCATGAGTGCACAACATAGATGAGGAGGAAAATAGGAGGTGTGATGTGTGCATAGAAGGCTGCAGGGTGGCGTTGCTCTGTGATTTGTTGAGTGAGTGGCAACAACTGCAAACAGCCAGGCCCCTGCATATGAAATGGGGGGCTAGGGGGGCTAGGGAAACCATTATGTCAATGAGATGTCCCCACAAGTTATGAAAACCCAACGTGTGTTTGTGTGTGCGTGTGTTCTTGAAGTGGCACCATATGGCTTGGATCCATGTTCAGTAAACATTGCCTACATGGTCTGCTGGGCATCCTGGGGGGCAGACAGATTGACAGTCCAGTCCTTCTGTATACCATCCATCCATCCATCGGTCTCTGGTCCAGTATCCCCCAACTACCCACCCATCCTCCAACTCCTTCTTAACCCAGTCTCCTCCAGTCATCCATCGCTTCCACCCTCCTTCTCCTCTGTCCCTCTGCCCAGACAGATGGGGGTAGGAGGAGGGTGGCAGCTTCATCAATAATTCAACCCATGTATTAGAGCTAAAACATTACTGTGAAGGAAATGAGAAGGGGAAAATAATGGACAACATACCAAATGAGCAAGAATGAAAATCCCTCGCCTATTAGTCTGTCGCTGCAGCTCGAGCTCATCAACAAACATGCACAAAACACAGAATCAGCCGATGCCTGAGGGATGCCAGATGAGGAAGGTGAAGGCTGTTCAAGTCTAAGTGTGTGTGTGTGTGTGTGTGTGTGTGTGTGAGAGGCTTTGTGTGGCCGCCAGGGCTCCCTGTGGTCCCCTGCCTTGGCAGCAGGAATACTAACGGTCGACAGCTGAGGCCTGTGGAGCTGGTTGGGGTAAATGAGAGAGACTGGGCCACAGAGTGTCAACAAAGGAGGTGCTGAGAGACACATTAAGAGGTGGCAGAGCACTCAGTAGAGATGAGACAGAGTGGTGATAGGATCCAGGCTGTAATGAGAAATTGTATTAAGACGTGGGCAAAGGTTGAGTTGGCAAATGTCAGAAGTGGATTCTGTCAGAATAAATCAAACTCTGAGATCTTACTACTTGATTTTGTTCTTTCGTTTAGATTTTTGCCTCAGCAGTGTGAAAATGATCCATCAGTGGGGCTGAATATATTGCTGAAAAATGTATTTGTAATGTATTTCACTTTCTGGTGATGTAGAGGTCTCAAAAACCATGTATCAGATATGATACACTTGCGGTAAAGATGAATATAGAACTTTTGTTATTTGTTGTTTGGTTCTGATCACGTTTGTGAGTAGGGCTGTTTGATATAACAATATCTGATGACCATATGTAAACGTCTATCATTTCATTTTATATGCTATCGTTTGTTTCGTGGTGTCACAAAATATTTTTTCATGGTTTTGATGGTCACTGTAGCGTTAATGTCTTGAAGTTCTCTGTTTCTCTCATATTTAAAATAACCACACTACGGACGGACAAACAGCTGTTCTTTTGGTTTGTTAGCAGGATGCTCTGGACATTATTAACTCTAACCATCACAGAGACTAAACCCAACCTGTATATTAAAGAAAGGCTAAACTTTGAGTCTTCTGCATGTCAGTTAAGTCTGACTGTAAACGGTTAGCATCTTTATTAATGATGACTTAGACCTCAAGGGTTAGATTCAACAATGCCTTTTTTGTATAATGAGGATTTTTCAATTTGTGGTATTTTAGTCGCACCATTATCAGGAAATACAGTATATCACAATACTGGAGATGTATTATCCACGTTTTGTGCAGGATGACTTAGCATGCTAAGCAAAACCAGGACACAATGATTTGTCATCAGACACAGTGGCCAGAGCTTCACATCCCTGCTGCCGGTTGTCAAGCTGATCCAGATGCTCCCCTCTGCTCCGCTGTGGGTTTACTCACTTTTTAATGAGCTACACAAACAACCACCTCATAAATGAGGCTTTGAGGAGTCCACATGTTTCATATCAGGGACACAGCTAATTGAGGCCAATGAAGCAGTGTGAGGGGCTGATTTGTGTTGTTTGTGGAGCTGTAAAGGCCATAATCTGCTTTCCAATTTGAACATACACACATATTGTGTACCCATAAACCTATAAACCTAGCACTGAGTGGATGTTCTAGTTCTACAAACACTGCCCCGTCAGCGGAGGTGGATTAGTTAGTTATAGTTATATTAGAATATCCCAGTTAAAGAGAGAATTAGAATGAATAGGATCATTAAAAAGCCATGTTTTGCTGTTTTTTTGCATATTAACGTCAAGCATGTTTTGCTTATAGTTTACATCACAACTGGCTATTAAAAAAAACAACAAAACTTTTTTGGGATTTAAAAATTAAGCTGCTGTTCCGACATTTCCAAGTACTTACTTTTCATTTTCAGACCAAGTTCTGGGATCATTTTCTTTTTTTAACATTTGTTTAAAATATGCGTTACACAAGGAACATAATAGGACGGGCTGTTTTGCATAAACTTTAAGAGATGTCGAGTTCATAACCAGTAAGTATAGGTTAACAGCTGATGCTGGTGGATTTGTTTAGCATGATGTTTGTATAAAAGTACAGCTCAAACCACTTACAGTTGTAATAAAGAGGGAAATTAGCTTTAGAAAACCCCACTATAAAATATACACTACCAGTCCCAAGTTTTAGAACAGCCTAACTTTTCCAGTTGCAGAGGGTACTGCATGGTGCTGCTAAACGCTGTGCTAGCCAGTTTGGTCCAGGGTGCCTCTCACTCTGTACGCCGACCCTGGATCCAGACCTTCACACTTGCTCCTCCATGTTTGACAGTTGATGTCACGCACTGTAGAACCGTCCTTTCACCTACTCAGCGGCATACACCGATCCTGCCTTTCATGGCCCAGGAAAGCCTCTTTGTCTTATTCTGACACGTACCAATGGCTTTCTTGCTGCAATTAAAGAAATTGCAGTTTTTGGCAAATTTTAACTGTATCAAGTTGAATCAAATAAATTGGAACCGTGCCACACTGTTTGTGTATATTGGAATTTGTTATATACACTACAGGCACATTCAGTTTGAAGCTTCAGAGCTCTAACGTTATAGTTGTAATATATCCATGGGGTCACACTGGCTCACACAGAACAGCTTCAGTCTTGAGACAACCTTCTGAGGACAGACCTCTAATTATAGGAACACGTGAAACAGTAGATGAGCATTGCTCACAGCCCACCTGCTTCACAGCCTTGACACAGCGTCCACAGTTGGACAACCCGCTGAAAGACTTTTTCACGTTTGTGCTCAAACACTGAAGCACTGCCATATGCTGCAGGCATCTATGGACAAGCTGGACCACTGAGAGCAGTCAGTGCCCGGAAACCTTATCTGAGGTTTATTTACACTTCTGATGATCATCCTCACAGACTTTTTTTCCATGGGAGTTATGCTGAGTGTGTATTTGGAGTTTTGTGCTTGTGGTGTTGTTACATGTCCCTTTGAAGACATGGGAACGCTGCGACAGTAGCAGCGCAGCTTTGAAAACGGCCTCGTGTCTCTGGTGTTGTTTGTGTGACTGATTTCATCCAGACTGAAAAATATTAGCAACATTTGCACAGATTGTTTTAAAGATGTATTTTTTCCAGGCAGTTTCCCCTGAATGCTACGCTCTGACTTACATAAAAATGTCACAGAGAAGCAGTTTGAGTGAAACATTGTTGCTACTACTCAGATCAGCTGATCTGAATTCCAGTGCACATCACCTGATGGTCCTGCTGCAAGCCAGTGTGTAGCATACTTTCTCCCCATGTTGTGTAATGTTTCACTTAAAATGTTGCGTCCATTTTCACTGACTCCCACTCTGTTATGTGTCGCTGTCCTAATAATGTAGCAGCTCCATGTACACACAAGGGCCTATATGTGCATGCTGTCAGCCATGCCACATTCGCACACAGAAGGGGGCGAGGTCCCAGAACACAGTCGTGCCATCCATATCACTTTTTTTTGACTAATGCGTTCCTGACAAAACCAAGATGATACTTGCTAGGCATCAGCAAGTTAGTGTTGCGCTTCTGAATATGCCGATGTGTGCTTTTACCTTTGCAGCACTGTGGTGCACACTGACTATTCTGGTGAATGGGCTGATGAGCTAGGACTAGAAAGAAACAGAAATCTACGAGCTAGTTCGTTAGTCAGTCTCTGTTTTACTTTCAGAGCCAATAAAGGATTGTTACTATATCAACATTATTCAAATGGATTGGATCTTAAATCCTAGTCATTTCTTAGGTGGCTATGACCTCATAAATTATGCTAACGACAGGCAGAACTATGGAAAAGTGTTTTCATGTTATACTTGAAGCTACTATAGATCAACTTCACTCTGAGGTAGCACAAAGGAAACGTGAATTCAAAGCCTTGTAGTTCAGAGGTATGTTGATAGTTAAAGACATCCCATTTCATGAAGCTGAAGTTGAATGCAAGACAAACATTATTCCATCACATTCCAACAGCAATCTAAGCAAAGACATCCCACCGCCTCCAGCCTCTCCTATGGAGTTATTCCAGGGCCAAATGGAGGATTTAATCACCCTGGTGTCTTTGGGTTTGTTTTTTTGGGCGGGGGTTGGCTCCAGGGTCTGCTTCCAATGCAATGACCTCCTGATCACTAGTATGCTTTCAGGCAGCTTCCTGCCTGGATTCCTGGCTCAGGGGTACCGCAGAAAGAGCGATACACGTCAAAGTGGCCTGGAGTTTTTTCAGACTACTGCTACTTTGTTGTAGAACCTGAGTTTCTCCTTGCCATCGAAATATATCTGAACTTCTGTACATAAAATGGTGTTCAACATGCGAGATCTTCATGCCTTTTTAGTGAAGCTATAGCCCAGGGATAGGCAGTGCAATCAGACTTGTCCATCTCCATTCTACAACCCAAGGTCATGACTAGCTTCTCATAAACCAAGTGTGCCGGGCTGAAATAAACTGAACATTAGTTTAGTATGTTTTTCTGACTGCTGTGGTAGCTAGCTAATGTCTGCTGATTGTGTGATTTTCTGGGGAGTGCTGTGGAGTAACAGCTGCCGAGATAATGATGTGTGAGGAGTGAAGCAATGTGACAATGGAGCTGGAGGAATGTTGCAGGCATCCAGAGCAGACTGTTTGCCTCTCCCCAGTGAGCTGTTCCACCCAGCGCCTCGCCACAGCGCCGGGATCAGTGTGTGTGCGTGTCTGTGCGTTTCACTTGGTTGTGGATTTTTGAAGGTTGCAGATGGTCCTTTGAAGTCTGATAGATGAATCCAAACGACTGGTGTTTGTGTGCTTTTCAATCCGAACCTGAAACCAAACTGAATTAAGCTAAAAAAACCAAACGTGTGTGTGCATTGGTAATGACCGGACTGGTTTCATGTAGGCAGCTACCATGCAGAGCCTCATTACAGTCCACTTTGTGTTGGGAAATGAACTGGCCTGGTGGCAGGTGGTGTACGCGCACACATGAACATTAAAGAATTAGAGATCTGACAGTTAAACCATTTCTGTAAAACCATTCGTGATATCAAGCCCTCGCAGTAAGGTGTGTATGTTTAAAGAATGATTAAGTCAAGTCCATAAAAGAATGTCATTTTTGGGAGGCTGGATTGCTTAATTTGTCCGCTTACCCTAAAGAACTTGACTGGAGTGCTTTTCAAAAGACTTGAGCATCCACTCTGCTTTCAAGGAGCTGTCTTAGTGCAGCAAGTAAAAGTGGAGCAGAGGTTCTCCAGGATTTCTGGAGGTCTGTCAATGTATTCCTTTGGATACCAGCTGCTTTTTCTCTCATTATCAGCCCAGTTCTTATATCTGACCACTTCTAGAGCAGCCTGCCTAAGTTTAAAGTAGGCTGTGTGTGGCCCAGAATGCAACATGACTTTGACATCCTGGCTCTACACATAACAGACATCTTAGCAAAGAGGTCATTTTACCAGCCAATGACAAAAATCCATAATTTATTCACATATCTTTAATTGAACCGATAGCAAAGTGACATAGCTTAAAAGGAAAAAGCTAAAATTTTTACACCAAAAAGGTGATTCCTAAAGATCTACTAGCTGAAAACTTGACATATCTTAGGAAACTGCAAGCGGCACGCCTAAACCGTTATCTGCAGCCAACAAAGAGTATCTCAAGGTTCTTTAAGAATTAAGGAAATCCATCAAAGACCTGACACAAAACCCGAGAGATGCATCTGGCCCTTTGGTAATCCAAATAGTCACGAGGTTCAGTGAAACCTCTGAGGAATGCCAAGTCACACAAGAACTGGACTGAAAAACATTGGCAGTAGGTTGAATCCAGATTTTTGGTTCAAACTGTTCAAACAGGAGGTGACAGGGCGTGAGTGTCTACAGGCATCTGTGAAACACGCTGGCGGTTCGAGGTTTAAACCAGTGGTGTTGGTGATCTTGACAAAATTGATGGAATTATGATCATAAAAAGAGCATCAGATTTTTATCCTGGTTGATTTACCACATGGAACGTGTTTGACAGTGATCCCAAACACACTGTCAGTGCAGTAAAAGGATACCTGGATAGAAAAGCACAACATGCAATTCTATCATTCCTAGATTAGGCTTCCCAGAGCCTGGACTGCAACATTGTTGCAGAACTGTGTCCTGGAGACTACTTAAAGAAATTCCAAGAAAGCTTGTCTAAGAGAGTTCATGCAGTGTTTCACAATAAAGGTAGTCTCACCAAATCTTGACTTCCAGCTCATTAGTATTGTGTCTGTATGTGACGTTACATATTGTAAAGGCACATACGTGTCTTTGCACATGTTTCAGTTAGTCTTGGCACCTGCAAATATACGACACACGTATCCGTCAGATAATTCCTTTAAAAGTGTTTCAAAAGTCTTCACTAATAAAAACAACGTGAGACATGCAGACAGTGATGCTGAAG
>VUQR01035337.1:29617-50524 GCA_015108515.1 Hemichromis elongatus
TACTTAAAGAAATTCCAAGAAAGCTTGTCTAAGAGAGTTCATGCAGTGTTTCACAATAAAGGTAGTCTCACCAAATCTTGACTTCCAGCTCATTAGTATTGTGTCTGTATGTGACGTTACATATTGTAAAGGCACATACGTGTCTTTGCACATGTTTCAGTTAGTCTTGGCACCTCTTTCCCATTTTCCTACCAAAATCTTAACAAATGAGGGATTATCTCAAGACTGCACAGTTCGGTAGGTTGCTGCAAATATACGACACACGTATCCGTCAGATAATTCCTTTAAAAGTGTTTCAAAAGTCTTCACTAATAAAAACAACGTGAGACATGCAGACAGTGATGCTGAAGCTTAGCAGACGGATATCAGCTACAGCTGGAAGGATGCTAACGTCATGGTGGAAGTTGGGCGTTTTGACACGGAGCCGAGCTTGAAGTGGACACGGGACAAACTGCAGGCGTCTGTTTAACCCTTTTAGACCGGTCAGAGCGGGAACCTCTGTTTTGCGTAACTATTTTTAAATGCCTGTAGAACCGCAACCACATAAGTTAGCGTGAATCATTTTTTTTGCATATGAAACCGGAGAGTTTGTACTTACATCTTATCCATCAGCTTGTCCTAGCTCACTGTTTCCTTCCACATAGACCTTTGCAAAAGTTGCGTAAAAACCACTGGCAGCAACAAAAACATAATATTCCAGAAACACATTTTGCCGATCCGATCAGCTGTTCATAACACTTCCTACGGACTATTGTATGTCCGCCATTTCCTGCCCAAAACCGGAAGTGACGTCATTTTCGCGAAAATCGTAGTTTTTTACCTTCAGTGCCTAATTGCCTTTTCTTGTCTCATGTTTGACTTTATGCCTTTCTATTTATTTTCTGGGATGCTTAGAACTTGAATTGCACTGCTGGAAATAGTTTATTTTGATGCACATCCAATTTTTCTTGCAAATTTGCATTATAATATTTATTTTCATTTTTCCTGCAGTATATAGAATCTGGGGTATCTCAAAACTAAAACTACGAAGAGACTTAAATTAAATTTCCTGTGGTTGGAAACTACTTTGTGTAACTTTTTTGTATTTACAGTTTTGAGGGATAAACCTCTTAAATTTGTCGAATTGGAAATATATGTAAAAAACAAAACAAAAACGATTTTCAATGTTTTTGTAGTTTACTACAAGTTTTTGCTATTCATGTAGTTACTATGGACTGAATGATTACATATTATTAAAATTTGGGCTCTAACGGTTGTATTGATGTATAACAACTTGAAATGCTCCCAAAAATGTCACTACAGCAGGTAAAATATAAAGATAAGCTCTGGCGGACTTGTTTCTATGGCAGGTCTTTAAAGGGGTAAACTAAGGTACGCACAGCGTTAAAACTGCACTGGAGAGAGGAGGCTCTGCTTGTGATGAGAAGCAGGATGACAGCTTTATATGAATGGGTTCAAAGTAGGTTAAACATTCATTGAGTAGACCTGTGCTAAATGCGTGTCTGCAGTCTGACGGCAGGATGTCTACATTTAAATTAGCAACAAACACTGCATTTTGTTGTGTTTGTCTTTTCCTCAGTGGAATTATCTCTCCCAGTATTTGAAGTAGCTGCCGGCAGCATGTTGTAAATCTTTTAATCTGCTGAATTTTAAAGGAGTTGGAGGAGAAGAGGCAGGCGGAAGCTACAAACTGCCTTTAAAATTTGAGTGAACTTCAAAAGGTGAAACAGTGGGCTGATTACCCCCCGGGGACAGAGACTATTTTAATCCTTCCTGGCTTGCTTGTTTATTCCTTTTTTTCCTCCCAGTCTTCCAGCCCAGCTCCTCTACCGTATATTTGATGACCCCTAGTGTTGTGTGAGATAGTGATGTATAATTCACCGCCGACCTTCATCCAGGTCACCGCCTGGGCAGGCTAGCAGGTCAGCTGTGGCATGACTGAAGATGAAGGTGGCTGAAGGTCCATGTGCGTTTGTGTGTTTGATATCCCAGGTCAGGGCTCTGAAGTGCTCCACTGCAATGAGATTCATGGGGTTTTAAAGGGGAAGGTCAGGTCTCGGTATCTTCTATCCTGTTACTGCTCAAGATGTGAGAACACGCTGAAAACAGCAACTGAACTGCTCTAGATTGGGGGACATGGCTGCTTCCACAAGAGAAGATTCTACGGTCATAAACAAAAGAATTAAAATGTGTTGTGATCGCAGACAAATAGAAGACTTTGAGTCTGTTAACACTGCAAAAATCACCATTGAATTATTGCCCCTGCGAGTCAGTGAGTGAGCAAGTGATGAAACATTCTGGTCGCCTCCAAAGTGTCTGTGGGCGGAAAACTGCACCAAATTTTGTTAGTGAGAAGTGAGATGGAGGAGGAACAGCTGATTAGGATCTTGCTGATTACACAATCTTGTTGTTGGGATTGAATTAAGTTTATTTGGTGTATTCTGTCGAATAGATCGTTGTGCTGGAGTCGTGATGTTGTTGCAGAGCTGAAAATCAGCGCACGAGTCCATGGAGAGCTAGAATAAAAATCATTTGTGTGAAAACAAACTAATGATGGTAAACTGAGGTATTGAATCCTGACCTAATTCAAGCAACGCGCTGGCCCAGACAGCACAGCGACATATATTCACTCATATGTGTGGATAGTAGTAGGCATTACGTAGCATGTTTACTCTGGGGCCTAGCACTGCTTTGCCTCTCTCTGTACAATCCACACAGAGAGGGATTTGGTTAACGCGACATTCTCATCCACAGACATCAGGGAAAAGTCGCTCATCTCCTCCTACACAACTGAAACTATTGGATGTATAACCTCACTCCATGTTCCAGCTGCCCGCTTCTCGATAGTATGCCTTCGTTCCTCCACACAGACCTCGATGGGCTAACGTGGGGACCCGGACTGTATGCATAGCCTGGTCAGGACTTGAACCCCAAGCTGTTATGCCAAAGACAGGAGTGTTATCACTACACCACTACACTATTCAGCTACTCTACTCCCATACCCCAAATAATCTCCAAGCTACCCAGGGCCTCCCAGACGAGGTCACACAGAGGGAGGTAAAACACAGGCAAAGCAGCATGTCTGAGCATCAGAACCAGCCAGGCTGTAAACATGGTTTTTTTCTAAAGTTGGGTTTTTGAACATTGGAGTCTATTCATGTCTGTAGCCAGCCTCAGGTGGTCATTAGAAGAACTGCAGTTTTGTGATAGCTTTATTAATCTATAAGAACAGGAGGTGCCCTGTAAGAAAACAGTGGTCACATAATGCTCACAAAGTTTCCGTAGTTAGTGACAGCGGCTGTGTTGTTTAACCCCATGTTGCTTTGTTTGCTTTAATAGGATATCTTTTGGGATTGATGTCAGGCATTTTTTGTCCAGACTTGCTTTGTTCCTTGCCATCCTCCTACTATTGCACCTTCTCTTACGATGAGTAGGTATTATCTCGATTCACGCCTCCACACTGCCGCCCCCCTACGTACACACATACGCAGGATTCCTGCAGGGGACATGATAGCCTCTCAGTGTGAGCGGCCTGATGCTGTCTACTCTGTGTTAGATCAGTGTGTGGAAATTACAGAGCTCGGCCACGATGAATGTCAGCTGAAACTCCTTTCTCCTGTGGGTGTTCCGACACAAGGAAATGTTAAATACCCCCCTTCCTCCTCTCATTTACTCTCCTCTCTGCCCCTCTTCCTCCCACACACAGGGGACTAACAGCAGGGCAGGAAGTCCTTTATTTTACTAAGCTAAATGCTTTAATTAAGCTCTCAGACCACTTGGGATGAGACAAAGAGGTAATGCCATCAGCCTCATTAAAGCTGACTGCATCTGCACTCTGCTCTAGCATTAGCTGCCATGTGGGTTTGTGTCACTGCATAGATAAATGTTAGAAAGGGGTTGGAACAACCTGGAGAAGCTCATTCATCTACTCATAAATCCCCGGAGACATTTTTTTAAATGTAGTACTTTTTGTGTTTTTGACCAAGGCTAGCTGTAGTCAGTGAGCCTGGTGCCAAACTTACCTGATAATGTGTGACTCACAGGACAAAAGAGTTCAGTCCGTTCGCTTCATATGACTGATATTCATGTTGCACGGTTTCTTGCTGAAACGTCTTCCATCATAATTTCTATTTGAAAAGGCAATCTCAGGTTTGTCACAGTTGAATGTACAGAGTCAGACTAGAGACGGGTCTGACAGGAGGAGCTGTTTGTATGATGGCTTCAGTGAGACTACAGGAAGCAAAGGGAATTGGAAGCTCACAAGAATTTAATGAGGCAATGTTTCAGCCTTCAAGATCTTCATTAGGGAAACATTAAACATTAATGATCTACAATTAAGTTCTTCACTCTAAAATACTGCCTCAACATTTGTTGGTAAAAATGGTCCTGTGGGTTTTGTGATGGGGCTTGGCTGATTGATTGGACTTCTAGTAGATCTTGATCAGTGTCCTATATCAATCTTGACTTGGACGTTGAGAGTTTTGAGGCCAGGTACAAAGTACTACTACTACTACTATTGGTGGTGTAAAATTCTAAATAAGCAGGACTCCATTAGTGTAAGGGTTCTGCCTCTGGGCAGTCTATACTTCCTGTTTACCAAATGATGTTTTTGTCTGATCTTTCATTTTCTTACTGGTCTTGTTGGCTTGATGTGTTGCTACTTTCTCCACACAGGACCTTAAACCTTGCCTCTTATTGCGTTCTCTGTATCTTCTTATCTGTATAAGCACATGTCAGCAGCTGCAGGGAGTGTGACTGCTGGCTCCAGCTGTGTGCTTTGTTTTGCTCAAGGTCATTCAATGATAATGCTTTCTCAGACTGACTTGTTGTGTTGCTTCTCCCCCAGGCCTGGCCAGGGCCAAGTCGGTCCCCAGCCATACCTACTCCAACGAGGTGGTGACCCTGTGGTACCGGCCTCCAGATGTCCTGCTGGGATCCACAGACTACTCCACCTGCCTGGACATGTGGTGGGTACTCCTGACATCCAACCCCATGTGTGCAATTTATCCTTGATTTATTCACAGGGAAACCTTCACGATATAGATCAGGGAACCCAATTCACGAAGCAGACAAAAACCAATTAAAAGGCTCTTACTGGTGGCTTATCCTAACCCGAGGCTGTGGTCCCTTCAGTGTTTCTGCAGATTGTTCTTTAGGTCTGTTTTCATAACTCCACGGCCCCCACACTCCCAGTTTGGATCGGATGCTGGTGAGACACCCAGACAGAAGTAATCGAACTCTTCATGTATCGAGCCTGAGCAGACTTGCTATCCTACAGTGATAAAAATTGTAGTAGGGCGGAAATATCTGAAAAATTGTGCAGCAACTTTAGCCTCAGTCGTTGGTAAAGATGGTTTAAACTGCCTTGTCTAAGGTAAAGATCGTCAGCACCTTTGATGGTAGTTACCAGTTTGTAATTTGTAAATAACTTTTATAAAGTTGGCTGTCCGTTTTTAATCTGAGAGGTGAATCCAATGCAAAACCGGTCATAAACTTGCATTCTTTTTAATGGCACACTGGAACAAGCCTGGTTCTCCTTCTTTCAGAAAAGAAACAATCGACTCTTTCTATAGTTTTTATGACCAGAACCGTTTTGGACCAGTCTGTAAACGTGTTTATTTTGTTGTAAAGTTGACGTGCTTTCAAACTAGCTGCATTAGAGGAGCTGCAGTTTTTGACTTTTTACATCAGCTTCATTTTTCAGCCCCAGAGACTGCTGCTTTGAAAAACCTCAGATAATAGAGGCCCTCCAATGTGCAGCTGACATTTACATTTTTTCTTCAGGGAAAATGTGTTCTTTTACTTACACCCTAGATTATAACACCTACGGTCACCAAAGCCAAACTGCTTTTCAGAGTTACCAGTAAGTATAAGTCAGCTTAGCGTCATTAATCTTATTGTATTTCTTTGTAACCTGTACATGGATTTTTTTTTAAGAAATCAATTAAATTCAGTGTTTTGAGGAATATGACAGCACTTCTATAGTTTTAGGGGTGAAAAATCCTGTAGTCTCAGATGGAATGTGAGGAATAAGAGACATGTAGGCTGTCCCGGTGTGGACCTGGTCTCAGGTGAGCCGTGGTGACCCCTTCTGTGTGGACACACAGTCAGCAGGGAAATCCCAAGAACCCTGGTTTGCAGCATCCAATTAAAGAGCAGCTGGAACATAGGGGTCCAGGAGACAGCGGGCTAGTGTGTCTGTTTCAAGGGCATTTGAAGGTGGGCAAATCCACAGGGTTCTTCTGTTCCACTGAGACTCACTCTGTGACACGCTCACACACACTCACCTCTGGTCACTTAGAAAGCAGTCATCCATGAAGAACCACTCCTTGCAGGACCAAAAGGTTGTCCAGATCTGTCTTCCTGCCAGAAGAAGCATCCATCATGAGCGACTGTAGCTTAGAGGCTGTGGGGAGCGAGGATGTGATGAAGAACGGGCAAGGAGCGGCTCTATTTTTACCTTCATTCGCTCCTGAGCACTTCACACGCAGCAGTTCTCTCCGTCTCTCCGTCACACACACACACATGCATGGACCTGTCAATCAGAGTCGACGAATGGATCAGTCAAGTGTGACTGTGCACATATTAATGAACGGGTTTGGTTATCTCATGGTGCACTGCAAGCCAGCTCCATCTGAAAGGACGGGGCTGCTGGTGCTGTCTGCTTCTCTGTTTATCTTGAATACGCTGAAATCTTCAAGTGTTTGAAAATAAAGAAAAGTAGTGATACACTAAAGTTTAATATCTGGGAATATTACCACCTGACCTTTTCACATACAGAGTCTTGTTGATATAGAGTAAGTGCATCATCGTTTTACAGCACATCCATGAGGTTGTCTACTACTCTGCTTTGTCCTTCCAGTGGCCAAGGCTCCAGTTCCCAGCCAGTTAAATGATTATAGGCCCCTGTGCTTTCCTAATTAGTTATGAAAGAGTCTGAGGCTATGATGAGAAGGAGCACACTTAATTGCGCCTTGCTTTCACAGTTTCCAGTCAGGTTGCAAAATCCCTTATGGTCTTAATAAACTCGTGGATGCAGTTGTGGACAGAGCCTTGCACCCAGTGCACGTGGCAAACTAAACAGCCAGCAAACGGAAGCTTCAGGAAGTCTCTGACCTTAAAAGCAAGTACAGCACAGTATGTTTGTTCAGGACAAATATCAGAGTGATGGATCTGTTAGAGGTGACTTTGATTTTTTCCTGTGCAGTGCAGTTTCATGCCAGAAGGCTTAGCAGTACGGTACAGGTCAACAACATGATCAAAGATCTTTTACTTTTCTTAGAAAGAAAAAAAAAGAAACTTCTTACCCAACTTTTTAAATGAAATCATTTGTGTTTTACGATCAGGATGTATCAGGATCCATACAGGATGTATGTTAGTAAAAGACGTTTACTTTCAGTAACTTTTCAGGCTTATTGCAACATGTGAACCAGGCTGTACTGAGTATGCTGCATAGTAAGCTTATTGTAAAATTGTAATCTGGCCCTTGTTGTCACCCAGATGTCACCTGACCTAAATAAGGGTATGCTAGGCTGTACGCAGCCCCATAGTCCAACACACGGCCTCGGGCACTATATGCTATGATCTAGGGTTCAGTCAGGTGACTGTGGGCCTCCTTCACAGCCATGAGGTGGGCCTGGAGGAGGAGACTGTATGAGGACTCGTACTTGTACCTCATTGATTCTGAGACAAAAAGATTTCTATTTACTCCCCTATAACAGCACCTACTTTAATCAAAGAAATAGCTGTGCTGACAGGCCATTTTAAGGACCTGCACATGATGGTGGATGAAAAAAGTAATAATTTTGATGTCAACACTGGCTCCATATGAAAACTGGTCAGCCAGAGACAGTTATTCAAGGTTATGGGCATTTAACAATGACAAGTTACTCCTGAAAATGTCTTTTTAAAATCACAAAAACAGGCGTGGGCCAAATTGAACGAGTTCAGCCCTGGTTATTTATTTGGAGCTGCTCTGAGGGTGCCTCCTTTATACCGGCAACACCACAGCTAAAGGTGATGTTGTAATTTATATTTAGGGACACAGCTAACACATATGTGTGTGTACCATTAAATATTGAAATATATTACACAAGCCTAGCTATGGTTTTAAATTTCATACCAGCTAATGTCTGTCATGTATGTATTTAAGTCCTTTTTTATCACGTGTGTGTTTGTGTTGACAAACGGTTCACTCTACCTCGGGATCAATGAAGTCCGTCCAGTCCGAAATCCAGGCTGTGGAAATGTGTCCTGCAGTGTGATGCTTGATGTATTTGTTTGTCTGCTTTCCCGTCACATCGTGGATCACCTCTCAGGCATATCTGTTTATTAACTGTCTTTGTAATAAAGAGGCCAATATTTATCAAGGCTAATTTACTGTGTGCCATAACTCTAGGGGTGCGGTCCACTCCAGTGACTGATTTACCCACAGCGCCTCTAACCCCGTCCAATCACAGTAACAGCAGTGACAAAACTGCAGACACAGAAACATCTTATCTTATCTTATCTTATCTTATCTTATGTAGACATTTACAGCATGAAGGCCGTGTTACACTTTATATAAAGAGTCAGTTGCATGCCTGCACCACTTGTTCTACTAATTGTGAAGGTAGACGAATGTACTGGTCTTCCAGCTTTCTGGGGTCGAAGAAAGGTGAAAACTATTGCAAACTCCTGATGCCTGAAAGACACGTGACCTGGTGTAGAAGACTAATGGAAACATTATACAGGTTTACACTGAGAACTATTAAGAGTTGGCTTGAGTTTCTAATGTACACCTGCAGATTTTAAATAGAGTTAGATTTGTAGCAAAGCTGATATTATCACCAGAGGTTTTATTTATACATACAGCCTTAAAGACTAACCCTGCTGAAGGTCCTGATGCTCACAGAGCCCAGTGTTGTTGTTCTTGACTTACAAAGACTGCAGTGTACGCATTCATTATTACCATTTTTGTACCTTGACAGCATTTTGTCAATAAAACCAACAGATAATGTGATTGAATGACACTTTTCCTTGGCTGCCTATTTCTGTTACCTGCATGAAGACTAGAGACATCATTTGTAGCTAGAGGGTCAGTAACTATACCAGAACTTTAAAGCTAATAACCTGTCAGGGCTTTGTTGACAACATCATCCAATTTCAGACAAAATGACGTGAATGAATCAAACTGAGAGTAAGGTATAACTACACAGATGAAAATAGTTTTTTGTTATTTTTTTCTTTTAGCTGACCTTTGCCCGTATCACATATCCACCTCAGGCAACAGAATAGTTCTCCACGCTCCAGCAGAAATACTGGATGCTGAGGTTATAGCTCTGTCATGGAGATGAAGCTTTTTCATTCTGTAAAATGGAAGAAATGGAGAAGTTTTTGAGGGATGAATTTCAGGTAATCTCTCTCTCTCCTTGTATTGAGAAGGAGTGTGCACTGAGCCACGAAGTGAATCTGTCAGAAAAATTGCTCTTTGACAAATGAGCATCGACAGCGCAGACACACACACACACACCTTGGCCATTCTCCTCCCTGCTGAAGTGGACTTGATATTTTAAGATTTCCAACCTGCATTTACAGTCTAACAGCCCTTAGGAAGAGAAGAAATCAATAAAGCCTCAGAATGACTTTCACTTTGAGGCTTGTTGAGGTGATTAAACAGTTAGTGTTTTGCAGACTGTAATTAGATGTGAACAAAGGACAAACCGGTCAAATTTCTACTACGTTTTCCAATGTGCTGTTATTTTAGGCAGCACTACTGTGAAAGGCTTAAGGAGACATAGAAAGAACTACAGGCTTTATAGTGTGTGTTATTTTCTCCTCCAGGGGGGTGGGCTGCATTTTCATTGAGATGATCCAAGGAGTGGCTGCATTTCCTGGGATGAAGGACATCCAAGATCAGCTGGAGAGGATATTCCTGGTGAGTGACGTGTTTAGCTGCTTTTCAAACTTGCACACTGACAATGGAATAGCTCCTTTCAGGTCATGCCACTGCATCTCAGGGTTATGCTCAGAACTGTGCACTACTGTGGATTTACTTTGTTTGCATTCACTGTGTGGATAATGGCCCTGAAAATATTTTGTATCCAGGCCCTGAGGTAGCAAAGTAAGCCCGAACCATAATGGCTCCTCCACCATGCTTGATGACATAGATGAGGATTTGGTGTGCAGTGTCTTTTCCCTGTATATATGCTGGTGTACGCTTTGCTGAAAGGTTCACTTTTGGACTCGATTCTTCTGTGTGTTATAAACAGGAACGTTGCTAAGTGTGTTTTGCCCATTTAGGTTGATTTGAGACTCCTCAGCTGTGTAAGTGACAGACGTGGTTCTTGGGTTCTAAGAATCTGATTTCTTGTACCAAACACACCATTAAAAAAGTTCAACTAAAAATGTAAGAATGTTTCTATAAATGAATCATTTGTCTCTAAGGCTGAGATGCCGAATTTGGGAAATTCACCGATAGGATGAGGAATAATCATCTGTGATGTAAAAGCTTATGACTTCCAAGGTCTATAGAGGAATCAGAGTCCACGTGCTTTAACTGTAGTTTATTAGTAACATCAGCCTGCACACTTGCCCAGCAGGAGAACAGACGCTGGGAGCACAACAAGAAACAGTGCCAACGTGAATGTCCAGAGCTGTGGGCCTCACAGCACAGAAACACTGTGCTTCTGTCCTTTACATCACTTTATCCCTTGTTACACTTATTTAGGCAATTTTCAGACAAACTGTGTTAATATATGTACATAAATACTGCAAACTGACAACACACACATTGCTGAAAGTGTGCAGTCTGTCATGTCTCCAGTATCATACATGAATATCATACATGGTGCAGTGCTGCTAATAGAGCAGGCGGCCCTGTGTCAGCAGTCCAAGCTCCCGGTTAGACCCTCACAATCAGAAGATGTTGGAGCTTCTTTTCAGGCTCTGCTCTCTCATCCAAGTGCATGTCAAAGGTTTTCTGCTGGGTACAGATCTGGTGACCGAGGAGACCAGTGAACTTCATGTTCATGAAGCCCGATAACGTTTGCTTTGTGACATCATGTGTTGTCCTGCTGAAAGGCAGCATTAAATATTGCTAAACGACGTCCACAGACAGCTACACACAGTCCGTAGTGGTACTCACACCTTGGTTTCTGCTAATAATGGCTCACCAGTGTGCCAAGCAGACATTTCCCCCACCATTACACCATCAGGAGCGGCTGGGACTGTTGACACGGAGCAGGTTGGCGCCTTGGATTCATGCTTTTGGAGCCAAAATTGTGAGTCTACCATCTGCTGCTTGAACAGAAATGTAGACTCATCGGACCAAACTACACCTTCATTTGGTTTTGGTAAATCTGTCCCACTGTAGCATCAGTTTTCTGTTGCTTGGCAATAAGTAGCCTGCATCTGCAAACATTTCCACAACATGATTGGCTTACTGGATAATTGCATGAATAAATGTACCATTCTTAGCTTTTCAAACACTGAGTATTGGTTTAAAGGTATAGTAATACTTAAATATTGTCTGATAGAACTTTGCATGACCCACAATTCTTGGCAATGAGGGATTACCAGGCTATGTGGGTGCACAGGCAGGGGCCTAATGTATAACGATATGCATTGTATACCCACACTAGGTCATTAATGCTATTCAAGTCTCACTTAAATTCCACAGTGGGGCCTAGCACCAGGGCTGACCAGGTGTGACCATCTATGGCTAGAGTCCATTTTAAATGGGACTCCCTCCAGCTGGATAGCACACAGTTGCATCTACCAGCTAGCACTGATGCTGGTGCTGATGTGGAGTCAGTCTTGTCCATTTAAGAATTACATTTGACAGGTTTGAGAACAGATTAGTATGCAGCCTCCACGGGAGGACAATCATGGCAGACAAACTCTGCAGAGTGCATCTGCCCGTCACTGGCTGGCTCTTCCATAGCTGCTGATTTCAGTGATTCAGACTTTGGGTTATCTGGTGCCACGTTCCATGTTCCAGTTCCAGTTAGTCACATGACTGAGACAATGTGAGACAACCATGGTTGTCAACATGAACCATCATTTCATGCTGCACATTTTGTGAGAGTGCTATATGATGTTTGACAGATCTACAATCATATATAAGGGCTGTAAGTAATTGCATCTATGATTATCTTTCAATTCGATGGCTAGCATAAATATTTTAAAGTGATGTGAAGTCTCATGAATCCTTTAATCTGGTGATCCCTCCATATAATTTCATCCCCAGTCTCTTAATTGAAGCAGAGTGTAGCAGTGCAGACATAATGGATTTATATTCATAGGCTGAAGGGGCCTGAATAATTAATGTATAAAATGATTGAGATGCGAGTACGGAATAGATTTAACTGGGAAAGGCTAAAGATGCACATCTGAGAACCAATGGATTTGGGATTTGGGATGAGGAAAGGTGAACAAAGCCCTGCAGGCAGGGGGGGTTTCTTAGCAAACAGAAGAACAAGATGAGGAAAAACACTTCTTATTGATTGTCTTTTATGCTAGGAGGGATAAGTGGGGCTTCTGTAAGAGGTGCCAGGCCTCGGTGATCCCTGCTTGTCTCTCAGACACAAAGAGGCCCAACAGTGGGTTAGCTGCTGGCCAGGCTGATGATGAGGCTCAGCTGCTCATCGCTTCCCTACGGAGACTTTCCACTTTGGTCATTCTTTGTTTCCTTTAGTTTCTGCCACCATCATGGAAATCCACCAAGTAAGTGAATATATATGCAACCATGTCAGCAGACACGGCTGCATGCGGGAGAAGCAGGTCAGAGAAAGAACACTGACTGCAGGTAAATGTACGTCCAGCCAGTGGCATTCTGTGTGGCTGTGGAAAGACGAACATTTTGGTGAGATAATCCTGAGCTATCCAGAAAAAAGGTCCCTTTAACAGCACAGGTGGTAGTTCATGACTCAGGGAATAGAATAAAATGTAGCGCTGAGCATTGAAAGCTGTGGGACAACAAATGGAGAGAGATTATACGATCCTGATAGTTTATGTAGTAAATTTGTCATTTCTTCTTTGTCTTTGATCTTTGTCTGTCCTCGAGGACAGATTCCCACTTCCTGGTTAGAGTGTAATGTGGTGTGGTTATTTCCTAAGTGTAAATGATGTCATATAGAGCACAGATCACGTGATTGTCATTTAGACCTAAAACAAAAATGATCTTCAGACTGCTGTTACACAGTTGTGTTTATGGGGATCATGTTATAGAGCTTTAATTCATATCTTATCTTAATTCTCTCATAAATAAATTAACAAATATGCTGGCATTGCTCACTCATTAAGTATCTGTTGTTGTTGTTGTTAATTGAAACAAAGGATATTTGTGTTTAAAATACTCTATACTATTACCATTAAAGTGAAAATGTGCAATATTATGTGTGCAGTACTAGAAAGTGTATTGCAGCCCTCTCTGTATAGTGTTTTTGTATATAGTAAATACTACGACTGCTCCATTACTTACTTTATTTCTATTTTCTTTTATAGTTTCTTTATCTTTATCTTGTAAAATGTGTGACTTGACCTGGAGAGCTCTGCACAAGATTTCCAATGTGCATGCACTGTTGGTCCTGTGTGCAAATGACAAATCAAAATCTTGAATCTATTAAAACAAGAGTAACTACTTTACTCAAATAGAAATGTAGAAGAACAGGCTCTAAAATGTACTGAAAGTAAGAAATTCCAATGCTAAGTATCCACTCAGCTTGAATTGTTATGTAGGACAAAAGCAGTGAAAGCAAATGGCTCAAGTTTGTAGAGTGTGGCTTTGCCCCCACGCCGAAACACGAAATGAGCAGGGGCTAAAATGAGTTTCAGCAGGTGGAGCCAGCTGAAGGTCAGTTGCAGTTTGGGGAGGCGGTAGGTCAGCAGGTAGCGCAGGTCCCCTACTGATCAGAAGGTTGATGGTTCCATCCCTGGCTCCTGTCCTTGGGCAAGATACTAACCCCAAGTTAGAGAAAGTGCTTGTGTGGTTGGGTGAATGTTGTATACAGCGCTTTGAGCACTCTGGGAGAGAGGAAAGCGCCGTATAAGAATCAGTCTGTTTACCATTAGTCCGTTTCGCAGTGGCTCCACACGGGCAACACTTTGTTCTAAGAGCTCCAGTAAGTTGTCTCTAATACCTAACTGATCACACATCTTACACAGGCACAACATATGATTCACAATTATGATGATAGTGCACGTAACCTTTACATTTTCAGCTGAGCCCTGAGCCCTCATAACTGTAACCTCTCCTCTTCATCTTCTGTTCTGTCTTCTTAGATCTTTCTCCACCTCTGACTAAAGTTAGCGCTCATTCTTTTCTGTCCCTGTGAAACTCAGCAGCTAGACTGCTAGCAGGCACACTGTGCGACAAACTGCACACAAAGCGCTTGTGTGTTTATGATGTTCATTGAGCCGTTGGAAACGTTCAGCAACACATGACTCCTTTATACTCGCTTCTCATCAGTAGCACCAGCGAGATGGTGAAATGTTGTGACCTCAACTTGTGTGCAATCCCAGTTTTGTATATGTAAGAAGTAGAAATTATAGATATTTGTGTTAAATTATAGCTAGTAAAAGTAAAAAGTATAGACACCAGCAAATCCTACTTAAGCGCAGTAATTATTTGTGATTACAGTGATATTAAATTCATTCACTGAAGTCTGTTTTAAACTGGATCCTGTATAAAATATCTGAAATTTGAAGCAGTTTTCCCAGTGGCATGACAGAAATTAGATGCTACGATGCTAATACGTGTTAAGCTTTAGCAAACATCTGTTTGTCCAAATCTTCTCACAATTATCTGTGGCTTGTATCTATGACAACTTTATCAAAGGTCTTGTCAGTGAATTTCAGCTGCATCAGCTGCCTGTTATTCTGCATGTTTGCTAACTATTTTTAGCTAACAATTTCAGCTGCATATTCAGTTTTTTAACTATCATCTTACACTAAATGATTTTGTGTCATTTGCATTAACATTTACTATATAACACTACTGCAACTTAATTTTTGCAGTATTTAATAGCTGCTGATGTTTTTAGTGTTAGTGTGATCATTAATCCAGTGCGTTTTCCCTTTCAAACAGTTTATTTTTACTTATAACTAAATCTTAAAATGATTCTACTCACTTGGCAAGTTTTATAAAATGTCCCACCTGGAGTGTAAAGTGTAAATTAGTAACTGCTCAGTACAGCATCATAGTACTGAACAAACGGTCAGAGCCACGAGCCTATAAAAGCCATCTTAACCATGTAGTGTGACGACTAGAACATTGATATAGGTGTTCCTATACAACAAACCGTATCTGAAACATGAGTTTTGTCTTTTATTTTATTTAAACAAACCTTCATTTGAAATGTAAAGCTAATATATTCCACTGGCTAGAGAGTGCTTGCCATTTCTTATCCAAATCACATTTGCTGTTTTGGATTCATGTGTATTCAGCTGTCAGCAGGCGGTAAAAGATGAGTGAACATGAAAATGTGCAGGTATGCGCCTTGGCGAGGCTGTATGCGGATCACAGCATTAGCTCACCTGTCAGAGTCAGCCTGATGTTGACATTTCCATCCATCCTGCTGGCTCTGCTCTGCAGCCCTGTGTGTTTGCTGCCAGCCTGTCAGACAGGTCAGAGTTTGGACGCACAGCCTCAGAGACTCATGTGAAGGGCACCCTCAATGAATTATGCGGAGTCAGAAGCATCTTAAAGGCCATGTTGTTTGAAGACAGGAAGAAGAAAGGTCAGCTTCCATCACTGTTTGAGAGGCTCCCTGCCAGGAGTTGAGTCGGCACACTGAATGCAACGTGATGTCACGGGTTGACCTGCGGGTTTGCTCCTGTTAACCAAACCGTCAGTGGAATGGGTTAGTGGCTTCTGTGTGGTAAAGCAAAAGTGCTGTTTGTTTTAGGATTCTGGAGTTTGAGCTAAACTTAGTCGACATTTTTTAAAGAGGTAGACAGATTATTTGTATCGTGTTGTTTGGAGTAATTATTATTTGTCACTAAAGAAGGAAAATATATTTTCATTCATAATGTAACAGATCAATAAGCTTATTTTTAATTAATAAATCTGTTTTTTATCATGTTTGGTCTGTTTTTTATAGTTTTGGTTATGAGAACTTTCCAGTGTGTTGACATCTGAAGTGTAGAATTAATCTTAAGGAACCCAAATAGGAAGACTAAAACGAGCCAAATTTGGTTTTGCTTTAGATGGAAAGATGGAATGACTTGACTTGGCTGGAATGGGGTTCTAGGATTATTTTCAACTTCAGTGGCTTTTGGGTATGTTTAGGCATGGGAATGACTTGGATCTCTGAAAAGACTGTCGGTTAAAATACCCATTTAAAAACACTAAAGGCTCCTTTTCCATTCCAACAAAGTGACGCTCAAGTGACTGATCTCATGAACTTATAACTAATCTAATAATCTACTAATCTTGGGGAGGAAATCTCCTTTCTGACTAATGGGATTTGTGGCCCTGCTCTAGCCAGACACACAGAATGCCAACGGCAGAGGGGAAGCGAATTTGAAGGCATTTTCATGGCATGGAGGGACATTTACATTCATGTTTTTTCATCTAAGAAAGAGTCCCCATCATCAAGGAAAGAGACAACAGCACCCGCATCTTCTTCCTCCTCACCTCAAGACTCATCTCCTGAACTGAAGTCAGGACTCTAACTAATTCATGAAAACTCAACAACAACAGCTGGTTTAAACCTAACATTGTCCCAGCTAATGTTGGGCTCAGGTGTTGAAATAAACATTAAATAATGCATGACAGCTTAAGTGTCAGTCTAACAAACACATCCACTAGCAAGCAGCAGCTAATAAAAGCTAACAGAGACTAAGAGTAGCCAGCAGCAGCTAAAATAACAGCACTTACTGACAGTTCAGTACATCCTTAACATCTCAGCTCAGTATCACTGTCACCAATCAGAAGTGCAACGCAGTATCACGGCTAAGCGAGTAAAAGAGTAAAAGTCCACCAGAAATGCAGAAGTTGCATTACTGCATGCAGAAAAAATAATTTCATTAGGGATTAATTAATCTCTATTTTGATTCTGATTAAAAAATAACATTACCAGCGGGGGGCGATAGTACATTTAATAGTATAGTATATTTAATTTGAATGAAGAAATCTCCCTCTGCTGCTACTGCAGATTAGTGCAACTTACTACATGCGTGTCCTTTTCACACTTTGGAGAGGAAAGCATGAAACGGACATGGTGGAGCGGCGTGTCTATTACAGGCTTTGATATGAGAAGTGAGTTTCTTTGTCTCACTGACTCATGTCGGACTGTTTCACAAAGCTTTACAGGCTCCTCCAGTAAAAGTAACAGTGTGTGCTTCTCACTGGGCACTGACAGCTGAGACTGTCTCAGCTCTCCCACAGACAGGGAAAATCTCCAGGATGGATCTGGATCCACGTCACATATTATTAGAAACACGCTACCTTTGGCCGTTATGGGGAACAGTCTAAATTACATTTCGACTGGCCACCATAGCCAGCATTATACACTCGGTCGCAATAAGACAACAGCAACTGCAATCTGCTGACATCGAGCCATGAAAAGTTTGCACTAATTAACTTTCATTTTATGAGCAGTTTAATCTGATAAGCAGGTTAATACATACATTTAGAATGAGTCACATGCTCAGTAATAAGAAATCAATATTACACCTTTAACACATTCATTTTCCTTGTAATCAGTGTGCTGAACTCAAAGTGCAGGTGTAGAGTTGGGGCTCTTCGGCCCTACGGGACAGGAGCGGACATGTTTGTTTGGGGGTGGGGACATGTTACTGTCAAACACTGAGAGAGGAGAAGGTGATGATGCTGATTCGTGTCATCTAGGGTGGAAATCAGTCAGTTAATTTAATTTGGGAAATCCATAAAGAGCAGTGTATAGCAGAGTAGTAATACGCCTGTACTTAAATAAAAATATCTACTGAAACTGTGAGACTTATTTCTAAGTAATTATTTTCCCCACACTGCACCACTACATCTAATCCCCCACCTGCCAAATCCCACTTTAATCCCTGCCTACAATCCTACCCTGAGGTGGTTCACTGATGACCCAGTGGATGTTAAAAAGCTAACATCAAAAGTAATCCTGATATGTGCTTTAGTAAAATGAAAGCCCACTCGTGATAATCACCCACATGTAAAAAATGCATCATTAACAGAGAGGTTTTTTCTCACACTCGAGAGAATCTAGAAGAACTGAGTCGATCTCGTCTGAAACTCTCCGTGCTCACATTTGGCACACAACAGGAAACAGCGTGCTTCCCACATATTCCTACTACTACAGTTTCTCTGGTTTATATGAGTGTGCTGCACATGGAGCACATCTTTTCATTTAGCTGGAAGGTTAAAGACTAAAAGAAATTTTCATTCTCACATGCAACTCTATCAGGAAGGGTCTGTAAAAGCTCAGGTGTAGTGAGGTGATCTTAATAATGCATGTCCCACTTGGTGATTTAAGTCCTGTCATGAGGCCGGAGGTGTGATTTTTCTTAACCTACGTGAGATACGGCTGCAAATTAGCAGTTGTCTTTCACTGTAGTTCTTGACCTTCTTTTAGAAAGACTTTTCTTTGATTAAGGGAGTGTGTCTTGAATGTTGTTAGATATACAGGAAGAATTAGATTTTAAACTGGCAGGCAGCACATCCACCCTTTTCTTCATTACCTCTCGTGCTCGCTGATAACTACATAGTAATGAGCCTCCGCTGGCTGAAGGATTTATTAATAAATCCTGAAATAGCTTTTCTGTGTGTATTTTTTTCTAACCCATATATTTGTCACGGGCTAATTTCCCTCTAATACCACACCTCCGCAATGTTATTATCTTTGACAGCATTAAGGCTATGCGTATTTGGTGCTTATCACCATTCCTACAGCTCTGCATGTGCACATCGGGCTTAGCGAGGTGGAAACACACACTTTCATTTATCCAAAGTGCTTGTTTCAGATGCATGCTGCTATCTTTAGTATTGGAATAACTGTGGTCATGTAGTCTGTGTTTGTCTTTAGGTATTAGTGTGGCTTTCTCTCTCTATACGGCTGTCTCACACACACACATGCAGAGTGTGTCTGTGTTCGAATTAAAATTGAGGTAGATGAGGCGGAAGCACAGTGGAGCTGGTTAACTAGCTGTCAGGTCACAAAGGATTGCGTCCGCTGGAGGATCTATATGAATATGGACAGGTCTATCTGTAGGAAATAGGCTGTCAGGCAGAGGTAAATGTCTCAGTGTTAAAACGTTTGTGTGTTGCTTCTCAGAAGACACCAATCCGCCTCCTTCCATTAGTGTGAGTGAAACAGCTGTTGTTTCTGGTGAAATATGCCCTCAGACAGCCGTGGGTAATATGATAGCTTATGTTTGTGCATAAGACCTGCTATTTTCTGAAAAACACTGGCTAAGTTTACATGATCATAATAATCTGATTATGGACATTAATCAGAGTGATGCATTGCTGCAATTAAGATGTTTACATGTTGCTTATCAGACTGTTTCATTAATATTCTCCGCTTGGCCTAAGGCCATAAATGCCACCTCCACAACACAATGATGGTTTCCCTGTAATATAGGGCATATACCGTAAATCTAACCTGTCTGTTGTTCAGCTCTTATTAAACTCTGTCCATCCTTTTATTGTCATCTCAAAGCAGCTTGACAAAAAAGTGTTTCTTAAATAAAGGCGTGCTAATATTAAACATTAAAGAACTACAAGAGATGAAAAACCCAAGGCTTGATTGTTCCATCAATGTCTTTAATCTGTAATGTGAAAAAATAGATGAAAGATATAAATATGTAAAGGTGCTAGTGTTTATATGAGATGCCAGCACCATTTTTATTCATGTTTCTCGTGCCCAGAGAATGAATATGTGTCCCCTTTTTTTCTAATGCTATCTTATGTTGTTTGTCTCAGTCATTCCAACCTGGTGGGCAGCCTGCTGCTGCACTAAAATAAAACTTGCTGTAGATGCAAGTTTAAAATTTTCGATGCAAGAGACACAGCTGGGGTTACTAGGGATAGATAATCCACTTAATGAATTCAGTATTGAGGGCAGAGATTTAAGACATTACAACAGTTCCAAAAGTGTGGAACAGGTGAAGACACTTTGTTTGAAGCATTACCATGAAAGCTTAACATTTAGAAATGCTCATAAGGATTTTGTTCATGTCTCAACAGTAATGTTGGACGTGTCCCTGTCGCTACATTGAGTCCATATTTACCTGATCATCCTCAGTTCATTCTTTGATGAGTTTATGAGCTAACATACTAGTTTTAGGTCTTATTTGATGCAACACCTTATTAATTTTGTAATTTATTGTTACCATCCGGTTTTCAGGTTTGACATCATTAGCCATTTCTGGGTCCAAACTCCACTTCAGGTCCCAAAGTCAAACAAACACCTCGGCATCACTGAGAGTTAAAATCTGCTCTACCAGGTGTAACAATTAAGTTTAACATCCAGGCATCCATGAAAACAGAATTCATTAAATTTAACGGAGTTACAAGTTAGCAGGAAGTTAGCTCGCTAGTTTCCACCTAAACATGATATAGCATGTTCTGACTGAGAGATTTCTGAAAACATTCAAACGTACAGCTCTGCTATCACTTCCAACATAAATGAAGACAGAAAACTAAACAGCAGTGACGTTTGTAGGGTTACTGAAGTTGGACTAGCTGGTATATAATGATGTGCTACGTGATCACTAGCGACACAGCTATGTTAGCATAATATAAAACCTATCCTTTTTACACTCGCTAAAAGTTAATGTGAAGGTTCCTGATGGTTAGGGACAAATGCAATCGCATGGCAGGATGCTGTAAACGGACCAAACTTCAATCAGGAGAACAACTGAAATATAAGGTTAGTCATTAATATACTGCTGCATGGGCTGGGCTGTAGTTACACT
>VUQR01035338.1:0-17528 GCA_015108515.1 Hemichromis elongatus
CCAGAGAAAAAAGTTGCATCATGACGCCGGTAGCAACAGTAGCTTCATAGCGAGAGTCCGCTGCTCTCGCCGGGCTCTAGTAATCCTTTACCTCCCAGTTTGCTATCGAGCTGGTGGGAACAGGCGCCTCCGAAACCGTAAAAGCATTTTTGTAAATATATGATATCTTGATAAACCGAGCAGATATTTGAAGTTTACACAGCTACATTCTCGCCTGAAAATAACTTAAAAGTTTATTTTGTGACCCAGAAAGAGTAATAAGAGTAATATTTAGAAGTTTTTAGCTGCACTCCTCCGCCATTGCCATGTTTGAGTTTTGGACGAAATGCATTCTGGGATATTTAGCTGTACCAAGTCCGCACAAGTCACCACCGATGCATGCTCGATAAAACGGGCGCAGTGAGAACACATCCGGGAATTTTTCGCGGTTTCGGCTTGATGCGTACTTTGAATTGGAACAGTACTTGGTCTCCGGCTGATGATGTATCACGAGTACACGAGAACGCAAGTACGCACAAGTACGCATATTGAGACAGGGCGAGTTATTCATCACTTGATTGCTTCAATACAACACTTGGACACATATATGCGTGACTTTTGTGGCTGTTTTGATCTTGCTCTCTCTCTTAACCGATCAAATCTCGCTGTGGTAGCAGCTTTAAACTTGGTGTGACCCAGATTGACAGAGGGTGGCCAGTCTGGATCGCATTCCAGCATTTTTTAGGCTGGTTTTCCTACAAAACACAACAAACAGCCCGCAAAGCCACAGTAAATAAAGCAGCATAGCGCAACAAATTCAATTCAAATCAATATAAGACTTATTTGTAACCTACAACAACAATTATGTTATGATAAATTATGTAATAATACAATAGAATACTTACCTTTGTGGAAATGCTTGGAGCAGACTAACATGCTGGAATGTTCTGGAATGTTATATTTGGTCTTTGAATGGCTGCAATGGCCATCCGTTGGCTCTTTTTTACTTCGGAAACATGACTTGAACAATTTCTCTTCCACGACGGAATCCAATAAAACAGATTTCTTTACCCGTCGGCTTGCCGTGACTGTCATGCGACCGGCTACTGCAGTTAATAATACAACAGCTTTTTGCCATTCTTTGTGTTTCTTTTTATCGCTGTGTGACTGTTTTCTTGTGAAAGCCTGCGTGCGCTAGTAACGCTTGCCACTCGTACCTACAATCCTTTGCGGTTTACCCCAGAAATGATGTCACATTTTCAATCTCTATGGGTGGGTGGTGGTGGTGGGGGGTTAAACATGACAGGAGGGTTAAAAATATGGGAACATTGTTTTTGTTTTTTTAACTGTATAGAAATTGCTTAGTCACATGTCATCTCATGGTCTATTTCTTTCTGCCAACAGAGGGTTTACTCCAACAAAATGAGGATGTATATAGAATTATTGGACAGCCACAGAAAACGAAAGTTGTCCTCTTCTACTGAGCCACATATGAAAAATGAAGAACTTACAGATTCTTTCACTGGCTCTAGGCAGGTCATGCAAGCAACGTTTGACAAGCTTCTGCTTACGTTTGTATGTGAGGCCAACCAACCATTTTCTATAGTTGTGACATCCTCCTTCAAAACTATGATGGAGACCTTGCAACCTCAGTGCAAGGAGAAAGAGGAAGAAACAACCAATTGGCACCAGGATGGTGGGTCTATCCTTGAGGATGCAGAAGAAGGCAGTGAGTTAGAGGTGGAGTATCAACATGTGTTTGCTGTTTTGGATAACAACACAGGTCTGGAGTACCAGCTTCTAAGGCACCAAAAGTGTGCATGTCATCTACTCAATCTTTTATCAACAGTTGATGCCACTGTTGCAGAAGCTACCAATATTACATATATGAGGCTGTATTAGTCTGCCGTTGCAAAATGTCATGCTCTGTGGAATAAAAACTGGAAGTTAATTTTGGCTTATAAAACAGTGGAATGTGAGTGCAAGTTGCAGTTTCATCGACCCAATCAGAATCGCTGGAGCTCCCTGTTCCTTGCTGTGGAAAGACTTGTGCGTATTCATAAAGAGCAAGGAGAGAATGCAATCTGCAATGTTTGCACAGCATTAAAGATAAAGATGTAAGTTGATGCAACTTGTTTTTAAATATTAAATTGTGACTAATGTGTGAATCCACCCTTTTTTTAAGTGACTGAGACAGACAAATGTGAATATTACTTATCAATTACTTATAGTTTTACTGTCTTATTTTGCAATCATTTGCAAATTTTACAGACAATGCACAGTTATTACATTGTTCTAGAAATGGCTACGATTTCTGTTTTTACACCTTTTTTAGGTTCAATCTTGCTGAAATGGGATTATTGGTCGAGTACAATGCTGTAATGAAGCCCGTTGCCATGGCCCTTAACATCCTCCAAGGGGAATCGTCTGTGCACTTGAGCTTCTTGCTGCCAACACTTCACCCGTTGCTGGAGAAGCCAAGGAGGCTGGAGTCATCTTGCAAAATGTGCAGATCGCACTGTGGGATGGGATCCAAATTTTTTTTTGGAGAAATAAGGAAAGACCCTGAGCTGATTGCAGCTGCAATACTTCTACCAAGATTTAGAGCATCATAGACCACAGAGAAGAGCATATTAAAAGCTGATAAATATGCATGTTATCCGTTGAATTACGAGCCACTAGATTTTTGACTTTTCTTGTTACTGTGATTTGGGATTATAGTGTTAGTTAGAAAAAAAAATTGGCAGACAAATGTTAGAAAAAAAAGATCTCCGGTGTGATAAAACTTTTCATGCCAAACATCAACAGGTCTGCAGTCTATATAGCACATTAATGCACAGACCTAACCATACATCTTTCCAAAGGTCTGAACTTCATCGGACATCACCCAGACACAGAGTTGGGTGAGGTCAGCACAAACAGCAGCCTATCTGATGAAGATGACTTCTTTGGATCCATGGGGTCAGGAAATCCAGAAGCAGGGGAGCTGGCGAGGTACTTTTCATGTCCATTCACTGGATGTATGGATCTAGAAGCTGTCAGTCAAAGTCAATACAGCTCCTTCTGCATCTGCAGCCTGTGAGAGACTTTTTAGTGAGGCAGGACTCCTGTTTACTGGTCACAACTTCACAGCGAGAACCTTGAGAGCCAACTGCTGCTGAAGCTTAACCATCATTTCACTGAGTGAAGAAACAATTTATGGTAAAGTGAACCATACACATCCACATATGTACATCCACGTTTGTCTTTTATAATTGGTTTTAATCTGACTTTAGTGTTTATTTGTGAGTGTAGTTTTTTTAGAAATGTGTTTATGTATTCCTGCAGTATTTTAGCACTGATGTGTTTTTTGTTTATTGTTTTATTCCTGCTGTTCGCCTTGGGGAATAAACTTTTCCTGATTATACGTGTTGCATCTCTGTGTCCTTTGTTTCTGATTTACTTCATCCCTTGTTGTATTTAAAAGAACCAGCCCTAGTATGACATTCTAGTGCGTCGCCTTTAGTGTCTACATACATATGCTGAAGTTGCCTCGTTCTAATGTTTTCTCTGAGGCTGCTGTAAATGTGAATATATTTACTGAATTTTGTACATTTATGTATTTTTGTTTGTCTGAGCATTTATTTAAACAAACTAAAAACATAAATTAGACATTACAATCAGTTACACAGTACTTGAGCAGCCGTTTCTCCAACTACTTTTTTACTCTTACCTGAGTACCTTTTTGGATGGCTACTTTTTGCTTGAATAATAATATTTTAAAGTAATGCTACTCTTACTTGAGTACAATTTTTGGATACTCGAACTACCTCTAATTGACCTTAAGGGAGCGGAAGCGCTTCCTTGACCTCAACAGTGAGAAGAGTCTATTGTTGGGATGGGAGAGGTCTTTCATAATCTTCCTGGCTTTGGTACTGCACCACTTAGTGTAAGTAGACTGCAGGTGGCCATGGCCACAGGTGTATAAAAACAAGCAGCTAGGCACATAGACTGCTTCTACAGATATTTGTGAAAGAATGGGTTGCTCTCAAAAGCTCTGTGAATTTCATTGTGGTACCATGATAGTATGCCACCTGCACACCAAATCCAGTTGTGAAATTTCCTCGCTACTTAGTAGTCGTATTACAAATGACAGCAACTCAGTCACAGATCAGGGTCAGTGGAACCTAAGGTACATAGTGTGCAGAGGTTGCCAACTTTCTGCAGATTTAGTCGCTACAGACCTCCAAACGTCACATGGCATTCAGATTAGCTCAAGAAAAGTCCATAGAGAGTTTCATGGAATGGGTTTCCATGGCCGAGCAGTTGCATCCAAGACTTACTTCACTAAACGCAATGCAAAGTCTCCGGTTCTTTGGTGTAACGCATGCTGCCACTGGAATCTAGAGCAGCAAATAAGTGTTCCCTGATGACAAATCACACTTCTCCATCTGGCAATCCAATGGATGAGTCTGAGTTTGGTGGTTGGTGGGAGATCTGTACTTGTCTGACTGCATTGTGCCAAGTGTAAATTTTGATGGAGGTGGGATTATGGTGTGGGGTTGTTTTACGGGTGTTGCGTTTGGCCCCTTAGTTCCAGTAAAAGGAACTGTTAATGCTTCAGCATACCAAGATATGTAGGACAATTGTACGTTCCCAACTTTGTGGGAACAGTCTAAGGATGGTACTTTCCTGTTTCAAACTGACTGTGCAACAGAGCACAGAGCAATGTCCATAAAGACACAGATGAGCAAGTCTGGTGTGAAAAACTTGACAGGGGTGCACAAACTCCTGACTACAACCCTATAGACCATCCAAAGATGTTCAGTTGCAACAAGAATGAGAGCCAGGCCTTTTCATCCAACATTAGTGTCTGACCTCAAAAATGTTTTTCTAGAAGAATGGTCAAAAATTCCCATAAACTAATTCCATATGAAACCCTGTGGATTAAGAATATGAAATACCTCAAGTTCATATGTGTGCGAAGGCAGACAAACAAACACTTTTGTTAGGGGTAGATATACCTCAGGAGGTAGAGCAGGTCATCTGCTGAAGGTTAGTGGTTCAATCCATGGCTCCCTCAATCTGCATGCCAAGCATCCTTGGCCAAGATACAAGGCATGCTGTATAAAGCACTTTGAGTGCTTCGGGAGAATAAAAAAGCACTATAAAAGAGTCAGTCCATTTACTTTTGGCAGTAGAATGTATGTTAGTTTTGTTTAAAGAGTTTTTTCTTTTTGTTTTTGCAAGAACTGATCATTACTGTTAAGGCTGGTATTACTGACAATAATATTTCTGTTAAGCTATAAACATAAAAGTAAAATAATATAACACAGACTTCACAGTGATATTTTTTTACATGCAAATCTGATTTTGATTTTAATATAGTTGGCTATAACAAAAGTAATTCATTTTGTTTGGTGTTGAGGTTGAGTGACAGAAAAAAATTGTTCCTATGTATATCAAAAATTCTATTGTTGATTCAATTTTTAGAGTTGATTTTTTTTTTAGTCCCATCATGCCAGCCCTGAAGCGGTTATCATCGAGGATCATGTCTTCATCCGAAAGTCTGGAAAATCTAACCCTAACCTCAAAAACATGTAATAACCATCACTGCACATGCAATAGCACCCATTAAAACTGAATTAGTTCATCCATTCACATGTATCTATATCACTGCAATGACAAGCAGTGGGAGTCCACTGTACACCATAGTGTGTCATAATGCAGCTTATCCTTTCTCTGTAAGTCAGATGAATGTAAATGTTACTACCAGGTAATGGTAAAGATTTTAAGAGGTACAAAAAAGTAATCTTGATGCCACCTTTTAAAGTGATTTCTCATGGTACAATTTCATTGTACGAGCAGAGAAAACCCAATGTAATTCAAGCGACGAATGGATCTAAGTATGGATGATGATAATAAAGATAAACATGAGGTTTATCTTTATACACAGTTTTAACAGGACATAAAAGATGGCTAAGCAGTGATTTAAACATCAGCATACTTTTGTATTTATTGCATTGCAAGATATTAAAATTAATCTCTTCCTTTCATGTTTCTCACTTCCACCAGTAGCCTCTACACTCTCCAGCTCAAAGCTGATGAAAACCAGTGTGTCAGATCCTGTCCTTCTGTACAACAAGGTAAATTAGCCTTAATTGACTTGTGCATGCTGAATGGAACTGTACATTTACCAGCTTGAAAGAGGTCTGAATAAGAACCTCAAATGTCTCTGTACAAAATCAATTAGAATGATTGATTGATTCTGCCTTTATTACTGATACTTCTGTGTTTGTCTTGGTGTTTGTCTTTGCTTGATCAGATGGACAGTGGAGGCCATTTTTTACGGTGGCCCCTAGACACAAAGCACGTACAAACTCCAAAACATGTACAAACTCCAAAACACATGCAAAATCCAAAACACGTACAAACTCCAAAACACAACGGAATTGCTCCCCGACGCTAGGGGCAGTGTTGAGCTTTTGTTACCTAGTGGCTACACAAGCCAGGAAGTACCAACAACTGGATTTGGCGTGTGGTAGTAACAGGTAAATGAACATATTTTTTTTTATTATTTGAATATATATGAGAGTGTTCTATCCTTGCAGGTGTTTTCTGACGGTATCCAATGTGTTTGCAACAAACTTGCAGTTTATTTTGCAAATCGATCTCAACACTTCCCCCTAGCGTCCTGGAGCACCTTGTGTTTTGGAGTTTGCATGTGTTTTTGAGTTTGTACGTGTTTGGAGTTTGCATGTGTTTTGGAGTTTGTACGTGTTTGGAGTTTGCATGTGTTTTGGAGTTTTTACGTGCTATTTGGAATTTGTATGTGCTTTGTCTCTAGGGGGCACCGTTGAGACCAATTTGAGATATGAAAAAACACCAGCAGCTCCATGTATAATCTAATGTCATCTGTATGTCCACATAAAGCTTCCTAGAGGGCATAATTTTTTGCTCAATACTACATAATGTTGTTGTTACTTTATCATGCAAAATAAGTAGATTATGGCTACGTCTACACTAATCCGGATAAATTTTTGTCTGAAAATGCTCCGCGTCCACACTATCATTTTCAGTCGTTTTCACAGAGCTGCTCGTCCACATTGAAACAGCTAAAAATGCTTATGTTCTAGTACCGCTCAAGCGCGAAACCTAAGATGATTTGCCCTGCATCATTTCTGTTTTTTAAATGGACTAACAATGAGGTGGACTTTTTCTGCCAGTAACACAAAAGTACAAAGTTGCAAAATCAAGTTTGCTTTTCTTCAAATTCTTTAATTCTACCTGTAGCATGTAGAAACTGATATTTATCTTTAATAAGGCTGTCAAAGTTGAGAGCCAAAAAAACAACTGCTGTTTAATGCCCTCCGCCAAATTAGTTTAATGAGTCATTGTTTTCTAAAGTCTCTGTTTTTGCAGTCCACACTGTGACGCGAAAGCACCATTTTCAAATGTATCCGTTTTGGCGAGCGTTTTCAAAAAGCTGTTTTCCTTGACCAAAAATGCCTTCTCAGTGTGGACGGGAGGCCAAAATGGAGAGAAAAAGATGCATTTTCAAACAAAAACAATTAGTGTGGACGTGACCTGTGACACTATTTATAGATTAGAATGCAAAAACTGGTAGTTTGTTTGTGTTTTAAAAGGAGGTTTACTAATGTGTTTAAAAAGCAGTCAATGCAGATGCAATGTTGGTATTATAGTCAGCGTAATTAATTGGAATAGAATTTTGAATCCATTTATTTTCCTTTAAAACCAGTTAGGGTTATGGGAGATAGGAGTGATAGGCTGGAACCTATCCCGGCTGTTAGAGTGAAAAGACATACAATACATATGTGAAAGTCATAGTTTACACTAAAAAGGTCCAAATATCAGAGACGTTTTTTATCTCCTCTGTCATGACTGAACAGGTCAGCGACAGCATTTATCCTGCAGATTTTGGTGAAATCAAAGTCCAAGGAAGCATCCAGTTTGCTGTGAACTACATCCAGAAGCTTGGAGAGCTTCACATTTTTGTGATGCACTGCAGAGATCTCGCCATGGCTGACAGAAAAAAACATAATTCTGACCCGTAAGTGCTGACTATAAATTGTCTGAGCAAAATAGACAAAAGCAAATGTTTAGATTATTATGTTTGTTAAAGTTGAAACAAACCAATATGTAGTTTAAAGATCATTTGAAATATGAATCACATTTGCTAAAGATATATTTTCTTGACATTGATTTAAGTTTAGAACAAGAATTTAATTCTGCTGTGCGTTCACAGGTATGTGAAATGCTATCTTCTTCCAGACAAAACTAAGTTGGGAAAGAGAAAAACCAGTGTAAAAAAGATGACATTAAACCCCACTTACAATGAAATTCTCAGGGTGAGAGTGCTATATTTATTCTTTTACACATATCTGTTTATGTAAACCATTCAAAACATAGCCAATTTTACTTGCATCATGATTCCAGCTGTTAAATTCACTGGCTGTGTTACATTTCCTTTTATCTGCTCAATATATATATATATATATATATGTATGGTTGGGATGGGGGCAACAAAAAGCTGGAAAACTGGGCAGTACTAAGAAGAAACTGTTTTGGTTTTTTTTTGGTTTTGGTTTACTAGCTACTTACGTTACCATAGGTCAGTAACATGACTGGATATAAAAAGGATACCTTTGGGAGGATTTCAATAATGTGCAAAAAACTGCATCTACAAATTGTGGAACAATTTCAGAATAATATTCTTGAATGCAAAATTGTGAAAATTATCTCATTATCTACAGTAGTTAAAATCATCAAAGATTCCAAGAATCTGGAAAAATCTCCTGCACAGAGATTTGAGGTTGTATTTATATAACATCCAGTCAACAAGTAACTTTTAACAGGGAAAATCCACTGACAGACTGGGCTGGTAACTGAGCAAAAAGAATCGACCGCCTCCAGTTAGTCCAGAATGCTACTGCAAGGCTTTTAACTAAGACTCGGAAAAGAGAGCACATTACACCAGTTTTGTTCTTTACACTGGCTTCCAGTACATTTTAGAATTCATTTTAAAATCATGGTACTGACTTTTAAAGCCTTGAATTGTGATGCCCCTGCATACATTTCTGACCTTTTAGAACTCCATGCTCCCTCTCGCAGAGATCATCAAATCAAAGGCTGTTGGTAGTTCCTCGTACACGTTTTAAGACCAGAGGGGATTATTTAGATTTAGATTATTTAGACTGGCTGTTAAGGCTCGTTGTGGGTGAGCCGTGTAGAGATGAAAGGAAGGATCCAATCGCAGGCATTAAGTGAAGGTGAAACAGTGGTTTTATTTACAGTGGAATATGACAAAACGAGAACAAGACATGAGACTAACTAAACTGGGAAAAACTAAAACTAAGAATGCACACACAAACATGAGAAGGGAAGAGCCGAGACGTCCAAGGGTTGATCACAGGGAGAGCACACGGGTGGAGCAGGGTGACAGACAGCATAGATACACAGACGAACCAGCGACGAACATGAGACAAGACACCACTTAAATATGCTCGGAAGGACACTGGGGGATAGCAGACAGGTGGGAACACAGCTGGAACCAATGATAAAAACGAGACCTGGGGAACAAAGCCACAAACACTGAAGACATTCACATGAGACGCTGACTTTCAAAATAAAACAGGAAACAATAACACATGGCACGGAGACACAGAAACAACACCCACACAAATATCCCAAAACCAGAATCACAGTGAATAAATAATAATGGACAATCCAAAACCCCAGAGAACCCCAAAACACTCCATAATACAAAATAAGAAATGAAAACATAAGAAAACCAAAAGCTGGGTCAAACCGACCCAGGACCGTGACACTGGCTTTTAATTAGATTCGTGCTGTATGTTTGATTGTGATGATTTTTTGGTTTTTTTAATGTATTTCTGTTTTATATAACTGTGAAGCACTTTGTGGTTTTTATCCTGTGAAGAGTGCTATATAAATAAATTGAATTGAATTAACTGCAGATCAGAACCATGCAGCTATAGATTTATAGATATTTGCATAAAGATACAAAGGGAGAGGACAGAGAGACAAAGCCCAAACTAAGGGAGAGAGACGACCCAGTCCATGACATTAGAAGCCTATAAATAACAATGAAAGTGAGAAAAGCAGAGGGGAGAAGGGACTCGTTATATCTAAGGAGGTCTAAGCAGCCTGACTGTTTTGCAGGATAGCTAAGGGGTTGTTCAGAATAATCTAATCTAGCCCTAAGTACACATAAGTTTTACCAAAAGGGAAATCTGAAGCCTTTTGTTAAAAGTAGAAAGAATGTCCATCTTGTAAAAATAGGAACTACTTTTACGGGAGAGGTGTCGAACTTTCCGTGTACTTTAAGAAACTCTAGGAAGCACAAATAATCCTGCACAGTAAGAACAAAGTGCTCCATTGGTATTTCAAAATATTAGTTGTTCAAAGCAAGTATTATAAACGATTAAACATGGGTAATTGTAATGGGAATCAATGAGGATCACTGCGTGGAGTACTTATGCTACGTGTTTTTTATGCTAACAATATTACAGAAAGTGAATTTTACAGGATGACATTATATCTAAGGAAATTTTCCCAATACTTCTTCAACTTCTGTTCATTGTCTTTTCCTGTTTTACAGTTTAAAGTAATGACAGGGGTGTTGAAAACTCAGAGTCTGAACATTTCAGTGTGGCATGACAACATCTTTGGACGGAACAGATTTCTGGGTGAGGTGAACCTGAATTTGTCACAGTGGGACTTCAGCAACACACAAATAAACGAATATGCATTAAAAGCCAGGGTAAATGCTTAATTTCTCAAAGTATTATGTGAATATTACAGCAGTTATTAGACATTTACTCAGCTTAATCCTTTAGGTCTCAGCACAAGCCTCGGCACCATCTCCCTTATGTTTTATCGACAACAGGGGACAGATGAGAGTCGCTCTGAGATTCCTGCCGCAGACATCCCTCAGTGAGCTGATGAGGCCTTCCTTTTGATCAGCTCTTTTCCTTGATATTTATATTTTAAAATACTTAATGTGGTCTTATTGCAAATACAGGTAGGAGAACTTCTATGATGGAAAGCAGTGAGGTGCAGATTTGGGTAAAAGACTGCAAGAATCTTCCACCGGTTAGAGGCCTTATTATCGACCCATTTGTGAAGTGGTAGGAAACCTACAAAAACTGCCAGTACACTATTTGCTGAGATACAAAGTTTGAATCTTAAAATAAAAAAACAAAATCAACCGTTTAATATTTTCTTGTTTAATTATGGTAGCATAATAAATCAAATTTTGATTTTGTAATTTCTATTTCAATCAAACTGTTTTATTTCAAATAGTTTCTCAATTCAATTCAATTTTATTTATACAGTGCCAAATCACAACAACAGTCGCCTCAAGGCACTTTATATTGTAAAGTAGACCCTACAATAATACATTAATAATAATACATTTCAATCAAGACGAAGTGGAGACAGTTGTGTAACTGGTTGAGTCCCAAAGCAGCAGCTAATTATACAAATGATAGGTGAGATAAACAGTTATTGCAAAATTGCAACTGGAAAGCAAAAAGAGCTGTGTAAAAGTGAGAACACCTGCTTTCTTTATAACTATTACACAGATAACCAATTAATTGATTATTTGTTTTACGTTAAATGAACATCATCTGATTTTGGAACCCTACAAAATTTTGACCCTACGAAATCAAATATCTGAAAAATATGACTGATCTATTGTAGTACACCCATTATCCAAAAACGAGAATTCTCAATAGTTCCATGCCTACCTAGAGTACATTGCATTTTTTACACAATATATGAACATAGTGAAAGGAAGGGAAGCAACACTGCACACGATGAAACCGAGACTGAGACTAAGAAAATAAAACAGGAAGTAACATACACTGAGACTCAGACTAAGACACATGAACTTAACAGCAAGACTTGGGATAAACAGACATGGAGACACAACAATCCGGGGACACGACTGGGGAGACTGGACATAGATAAGAACTAACATCATGAGAAACCAAGATTTAAAGGTAAATCATCTCTAAAATCCCATTGAAAGAATCATGATTCCATAATAAATTCAAAAACTAGGTCGAAGACTCAGGGCGGTGACATATTCAAGTGTTAATATGACTTATTTATTAATTTAAATGTCTTATTTATTTATTTCATTATGAGTACTGTGCACAAGTGTTTTAGTAAGTTCTTTCCAAATGAATTGTTTTATTTTATCTCCTACCTTTCCTGTAGTACTGTACTTCCTGATACAAGCAAGAAAAGCCGACAGAGAACTCGTGTAGTGACAAGGACAGCCAATCCCATGTTTAACCACACCATGGTGTATGATGGCTTTCGACCAGAGGATCTCCGGGAGGTCTGCATTGAGATCACAGTGTGGGATCATGACCGACTAAACAATCACTACATCGGTGGTCTAAGACTAGGGCTGGGAACAGGTGAAAGTTTACTCTATTGTTAGACAAAATGTGGGCTATTTTCATGTATAAATGCAAACTCTTTTCCATCTGGCACTGTGATTCAACTTAAAATTCATTTCACTTCTCAACGTAATACATTCTCAATAAGTATTTGAAAGTTATAAACAGTGTTGGGGAGTAACGGAATACATGTACCGTGTTACGTATTTTAAGTAACTGTATTGCGTTACAATTACCATTAAAATAGGTGGTAATCAATACAGTTACTTTGTTGAAATAAATAGAATACAAGGCGTTCATTTCTGGTTTCCTATGTTAGGCTATCCCCTCTCTATGCCTTCTCCAATTTTGGTGACTAAACACAGTCGGGTGCAGGTTTAGCTCAGCTGGATGAGCATGTAGCCATATCGTATGGCTGACTGGAAATTCCGACACCACTTCATAAGAATGGGACGGGCGAAACTTTAGCATCTTCAATGTACTATTGCTGTGTGATATTTATTACTATTAATGAAGGCTACTCACCACTGAGCTAACATTGTTGGCTGGCATTAGTTGATGTTAGTTCATAGACTTCAGACTTTTAGGCTGTTTCTAAAGAGCAAAAGTCTGTACTTGCATTTTTGCTTGTCCTTACTGTTATTCATTTTATATTAAGATTTAAAAATCTAGTTGGTATTAGTATGGGGAGTCGCCTTCAGTAATAGTAAAAAAAATCACACAGCAATAGTATATTAATGTAGCTGTAAAAAGAATGAAAATATATTAAGTAATCCAAAGTATTCAGAATATGTTTCTCTCATTGAGTAACTTAACGGAATACGTTACAAAGTAAATTTTGGGCCATGTACTCACCCCCTCCCTCCTGGCTCACAGCTTCTGCTCATTCTTGGTTGGCAACCAACATTAAGGTGCATTACCGGCCCCTGGCTTACAGCTCAGTGGACGCTGGCGCTACATACCACTCACTCACCCCCCAAGTGTTACCGTGGAAGAGTTGCTCCTTCACCTGAGATGAAGTCTGATAGTCTGATTGATGCAGTATAACACTTTGTTTTTCAAAGATAATAAGCAGACTAAAGGAAAAAATATAATGAACTCAGTTCCTCCACTATTTAAAAAAAAAAGTGTCTGACTTGCATTCTGCTGCTGCAATAAAGTAAGTAAAATAATCAGAAATTTGCTATTTCACTAATTTTTTTACATGAGAAAATATATATTTGACACATTTAAGAAAAATACTAATAAAATAGAAATATTTTTTTGCTCTAAAAATTGTTTTTCTTCTTTTTCAAACACTCATCATAGCAGTAGGATTTACATGAAAAGAAAAAAAATAAGTTTGAGTTAAAATGTACATTTTTTGCACTCTCTGGGCAACTGACTCAGTGACTCAAATGACACAAAACCCTTGATTTATTTTGGTGAGTGACTCATTCATACTCGATTCATTAAAAATAATCAAATTTACCATCACTACTTTCTGCTGTGCTGGTCAAAATATTCACTGCAGTTCTCCTTTTGATACTTCCTGTTTGGAGCCAGGATTGCATCGCTTATGAACTGTCGTTTTTCATTCCTTCACTTGCCATCGTGACTTAGTTTGTCACGACTGAGCTATATGTTAGAATGGCCTAGTAACCTTGCTTATTGAATATACTTTTTCCAAAAAAAGGACAAAATCTAGTTTAAACACAATTTCGGTTCTCTTGCGGTAAAGAACTTTTAATGTATGTCTATTTTAAATAATTATTTAATATTAAAAAAATCTTGGAGAGTAGAGGGAGTCCACGTACCATCAGTGGTACACATACCACAAATTTGAGAATGACTGTTCTAGGCAAATAAACTGTAAGAAAATTAACTAAATGAACTAAATGTCAGATCATTCAATCAAGTAGAAAGGCATATTTTTAAGTTGCACCTTATTATTCAAGGTTTACAGATGTATTAACTCCTGTTTTATTAATATACTATATATTCTTGTTAGAATGTGATTAAATTTGGTAAGGAATGGAACATATCAATGGCGCTCACACAGGAAACACATCAGTGGCAATTACAAAGGTGGCATCCACTGAATAATGCAGAAAGTAAGCAGGCATTACTGTGATCTTTGCCATGATGACTGTTAATTAGTTTGGAAAACCAGCGGTTAAATGGCAAGGACTACCATACAGTGCTCCCGCAGCAGCTTTTCACTCACCTCATTAATCACCCAAAATGTTTATATGAGAGTTTCCAGTTCAGAACTACATTCATGAAAACTCTGATATCAGATTATCACTCTTCTTTTCTTAGAGTAATAGTGAGAGCATGTACCCTCCTCAGGAGAAATTGTCGCTTTTAACAAAAAGATTTCAAGTAGGAAAACCTTAAATTTATGTAAATCACATTGGTCTAGACATCATTTTATTGGCAGTCTTCTGATGTCCCATTTTCTGAAAGGCAGGAGGTGCCTGGAAGGCACAAAGGTTACTTTGTGACTGCCACACACAGTCCTGTCACACATTATCCTATCCTCGACAAAACCTAGGCCAAACTTAGGCATAACTTAGACCTCATAAGAGTTACACACCCATATACATCAAGCTAATACTGATCTAATATACTGTTGTGGCCCAAGGGGCGAGATCACCGTCCCAAAGACACATGAGACGCTTCATGCTGATGTTATTGTGTATAAGTTACAGTCTGATAACAGCTTTTCCAGTTAACTTGTGTTGTGTCATTGTTATTGTTAATTTACAACATGAATCACAGCTATGTTTGTTCGGTATTGTGTGTGGCTAGCAATGACCACAATGACTGATACTGATGTGCCAATAATGAGCTCTGGTCACTTTTTCTGTTTGGGTATTTTTTGTTTGTTTGATTGTTGTAAAGAACACAGGAACTGCAAGTAAAGGCAGAGATTTAGGTAGCTATATGTGGCTCAAGACTTTTGCACAATATCAAAGTGTAGTCCAGGCATATCTGACCGTGGAGAGAATAAATTTGTCTTTGGTAAAGGTCAGAAGTGTTTGCAGTGCACCATCTATTGACATCAACCTGGTATTGCAGGAAATGCTGAAAAACATAGGAAAAGGTTGAATGAATATTTAACTTGTGTGTGGACGTTTTATAATTTTGTAAATATTTGATGGACCAGTTTAAACAGCCTAACTGGCCATAGTTTGCCCACAAATGCCATAGGGTCAAAATTTTAACATATTTTGCCATACTTTTCATAGTCCTTACCTTAGCTTGTTATTTGCCTGTTACAGCTGCTGTTGGTCAGTGGCTTTACTATAATATTCCCTGTCAATTCCTATTTCTTTTACCTCATGGACAGGACAAATAATATATTTCACCTGTAGAAAATATCTTCAAATTTAAGTCACTATTAATACATTTTATTGTAGAGATTTTTTTTTTAAATCATTTTTCTCTGTTGCTCCATCATTCTCTGTTGCTACATCATATATAACCTAAACAACAACAAATGTTTGACTTGTTGTTAGAAATGTGCCTGATTCCCCTGATGTTTGAATTTATTGTCCATAGAGAAGAATTGGAGACAGGACATGAGTCTGTTGGATGTCTTTGAGGCTGTGGAATCTAGTCTTTTGGGTGTAATGTGTGCTTTCAAGTTGGATATGCTGTGAGGACTTTGGTTCTGCTTTTTATACTGTACGCATATGCTTCACATACATTGTGTCAATCAATGAAATCAGTGTAATGTCTGTGCTTGTCTGTGCAGGGAAGAGTTACGGTGTGGAAGTGGCTTGGATGGATTCAACGACAAATGAAGTTGATTTATGGCAGAGGATGTTACAATCTGATAGTGAATGGGTAGAGGATGTTTTGCCTCTGAGAATGCTGATAATGCCAAAGAGCATTTCAAAGTGAGACTGTATAAAAATGTATTGATTAATGTGTAGATGATCCTAATATTATCCAATAGGAGCAACAAATAGTGTGTATGGAGTTATATAACTGATGATCGCTATATTTTAAACATGTACACAGCTGATATAAACACTAGGTTTTGTTGTCGAAATCACATGTTAAATTCACTGCTTTTGAAAAAAATGCAGAAAGCAGAAATTACAATCTATGCTTATAAAGGAACTATTTGTGTTGATTGTCAGTCACAGTAATTCATCAAATTCTCCATTTGATGTAAGTACTAATTAATCTAATGAATTGTATAGTATTACTACAGTAAGCAATAAACAGAATGTTCATTTGACTTTTAGTTTGGTGGTAAAATAATGATTTTATTCATGACAGACAATGCTTCAAAATTTTGATTTTTGAGTTCTTAACTAGAGATAAAATCTATTATGGAAATCATACACACTAACCCCAGAAGCAATGATCTCATTGAATCCTCGGTTTCCCCATAACAAATAGCCTTGTGTATTGCAGTGACAGAGACGTACTTCAGGAGTATACTGCAGTAACAGTTTGTATGTCGCCAATCAGAAGTACAAGCTTTCCTGAACATTTTCCATAGTGGTTATCTCTGGAAGGATCTGCAAATTATAACTATAATAAACAGTGCCACTGTTGTTTAAAGTTAGGCCTCTGTAGACACAAGAATAGTCAGAGGTCCAAAGTTTTTTTTAGCTCCTGAAGACAAAAATGTATACAGTGCGCATTGGATGCAGTATCCAAGGCAGTATTACAGCGGCAGTGATAATAGTCTGTTAAAGTCTATTAAAACGTGCGTATTTTCTTTTACATTCTATATTAACATTGTCCAGTTTCTCTCTAGTTGTAGTGCTTCTTTTTTTCCGCTGGTCCATTTAAGAATCGCCACAGCAGATTCTCTACCCTCTTTTTACCCCATCATTAGTCTGCTTCTGTCTGCATGTCCCCCCTCACTAATTGAATATCCATCAAACAACAAATAGAAAACCAATGAAAACTCCACTATGATGGTTTTACTTATAAGAATGAATAATTCCAGTTGCGGAAGCCAGAGTGCTCTGGATGTTTGATATTTCCTACAGTACATTTAATGCAGCAATTTCAACTATCACCTATCAACTCATCATCAACTATCAGCGCTCTAAACCATAAAATGCCCATATATATGCCCGTATATAACCCATACACACATGTATG
>VUQR01035338.1:17593-34353 GCA_015108515.1 Hemichromis elongatus
TATATATATATATATATATAATGTTCTTCTCCCCCCTACCCCCTTTTGCACAGTCGAGGAGCGTGTTCAGTTTACATTTCACTGCGTGTTGTACCTGGATAACTATGCATGTGACAAATAAAGAATTTTGAACCTTACTTATCACTGGCTTACTTAAGCGCCCCTGCTTTACACAGGATTAGAGCATTCTCACTGGTCAGTCCCTCCTGATACAGTAAATCCTATTCTGCGATTGGTTGTCGCATCATTTCAATCAAAAGCGGGGGCAACTAACCAGCCACCAGCCTCAGCGTTGCTAAGGTAAAGTTTCACATCTGCGTCGAGCTCAGTCGAGTTTCCTTCAAAGCAAAAGTATGATACTGGTCTTTTCTTCTTCTTCCTATTGTTTGAAAACACACACACTAGAAGTATGATCCTTCAACAGTGTACCGGTATATGTTTAAACATTCAGAGGTTTCGTTCGTGTTCTTTAAAATATTTTTTACCACACTGACTGGCAATTCAGCCACTTGAATAATTTCACGCACCGCTTTTTCACAAAGGATTGTATCACTAACAGTCATTATGCCAGAGTGACTGCTTTGTTTGAAATAAGTATACATGTTTGCGTGATAGATTTAAAGTCTACGTTTAAAGAAGCCATTATTTTGAAATCTACAAGCGGAAGTTTGTTTACGTAGTATGGTGGGGTTGTTTCTGACACGTAAAACTGTAAGAGATACTGTCAGGCGGTATTAAATAAAGTGATGTAGCACAGGGAGAACATAGCACTGTGTTTGTTTGTTTTTGTTTTTGTTTTTTTGTATTTTTCAGGATAATTCGCAGTCATCGTTTTCCAGGAAACGAAAATGCACGGATTCAGTTGAAAGCCGTGCGCCTACCCCCGTAGCTGGCAGGCAGGTATTTTTTTGTCGCACTGTTAAAGCGTCATTTCATTTGGCATCGCCGCTGGCTGCAGTATAAACGTGAATGCTAGGTAAATAATGGGCACCGCGCATGTTTGTGTATAGTAGTAATATGAGGAGGAAGCGGTGGATTTTTATGTTTCTTAATTTCAGAGATTGACGTAAACCGCTTAATGGGGGACACAGACACACATCCCACCATAAGTCAAAACCTCCAGGCATTAAACTGTGAGGTGACCACTAGATGTTAGCTGACAACGGTGTGAGGAAAAGAACGGCTGTAGCTGGTATTGCTTTTCCAGCTGGCATATTTTAAGTGTGCTTCACCCTTTACCCTGTTCTTGCTGGTAGGCATGTAGGGAAAACCTCAGGATGAAGGATATGGAGCAGCTCTTCTGTCAGTGGATCTATGGAGGACTGTCACACCAAACGCCTGAGTGAGCAGACTATGTTAACCCAGGCCAGCCCCCTGACCTCAAGGCTCCCCCGGACCAAAAGACACCGAACCAGCGTTTTTGAACACATTCACCTGATTGTCAGGGCATCTTGGTTTGGTGTCCACCTGTTTGCCCTGCTGTGTTATATTGCAGTTTGTCTGTACCAGGTTGTGTGGACCATCAGCAACCTAGCATGACAAAGCACTTCTGTGGCCTGCTAACTCTTCAGCCAAAGGATGTTTCTCTTAAGTATATCTAGACAGAAGTATTTGAAATAGAATCTTCATATAAAGAATGTTTTGAACTGCAGAATCACAACTGTTGTTGCATCTTACATCAAGGACCACTGATTCACTGCACACACTAAATAGATGTCAGTGAGAGGTTGTTGCAGGGGGACCTCTTCTGAATTTATTGTGGCTTTCTCATGAAATGTAAGGTGGGACAGAGACACCTACAGTTACATGGCTGGATCATCAGTGGAATTAGTCCTTTCCTTATTTTGCTTGGATACCTCCTGAAAGGCTCCCCATTGTCCCTGGAATAAAAATAAAAAAAACAGCTAGTGTTTGAGTTGTCTCTATTGAAGTTTACCAAAACGTTTCTTGTTTTTGTGCCACTTTGAGAGAACTCTTTGATACACTGAAGACTGAAGTGGAAGCCTTATTGAGAGTCAGGTTTACATCAAGTCACCATGCCTATCAGAAAAAAAGGTGAGTTATTATATGTCTATCGATCCATTTTCAGAATGCAGTTATGTGTCACATGTAATTCATAACACCCTGTCAATACTAAATCAAAGTGCATCTTATCTACTCTACATTTTTCAGTAGTGTACAGAGATTGACCTTGAGATCAAAACCACCTACCTAATATAAGGTAGGCCCCTCCCCTTTAAAAAAAAAAAAACCCCAGCTGTGTTCCGGGTAGGATAGGTCTGTGGATCTGGTTATCAGCGTTAGTATGACTGAGATTAAGAGTAGAATACGGCACAGAATGAATGAAAGGTGGCAAAAGCACTGGGACACAGGGAGAAAAGGATGATAGTTTTAAAACAGAAGAGAGAAGATTCAGATTTGGGCACATTGGTTTGAATAGCATGTTGTTTTTAGGAAAGTGTGCTTCAATACAGAAGAAGAAACAATAGAACATGTTTTAATGCATTGTCAAAAATATATTGATTGAAAAGCTTGGTGAGATGAAAGTGAAACTGCACACCAGTTGGTGGCGGTAATGCGCCATTCTGCTGTTTCCCAAACACCACTATATGGTGGGATAGGACTTTGGCTGTAGATCGTTTGGGTCCTGTGTGTGGTGGGGTCTGACCTTTGTGGATCACTTTTCACTGCTTGAGCAGTTGTTTCCAGTGTGTACAGGTGAATTACCTCGCTGGGTAGTGGTGTGCGATACTGCATATTTTGGTATCAATCCGATACCATGCATTCGTAATGCCGATACTTTTCAATAAATAAGGTGGATGCGTCATTGATTTGCTAAATCTCAATTAATTTTCATTAACTTAAGTATTTTTTGTGGTGTTTAATTTTTATTATTAAATAGTTAAAACCCAGGACATAATTAGGACAACTTTGTAATTAAATAGAAAACGCTTATAGGAAATGAATATCAATTTTTTAGAAGAATTTTAAAAAATGCACGTAAAACTGTAAACAAGTACTGTTGGGAAATTCTAATACAAAAATTACAATTAAAATTCTCAACAACAAAAACAACAACCGGTGAAAATATAAATAATTTGTAAACAACTTAACAACCCCCAAAGCATCTAAGTCACCTCACGTGACGGCGCAACATCTAAACACGAGAGGGGGGAGGTGGAGCAAAGTGTGCCTGCTCTGCGCTGACACAGTAGCAGCGAGTCCGATGACCTGGCTGTATCGTCTTTGCCAAAACCACAGCATTGCAAACAAGAGCGAAACTTAAAGTAAAGAATCGATCTCACCAGGCTACTGTCGATCCAATACCGATGCTGACTTGGTATCGATCCAATTGATATTTGGATCGATCTGCCAACCACTATTGCTGGGGAGTGCCATTGAGAGGAAGGTGTGGGGGATTGGACTGCAACAATGTTTAGTCATGTGCTAAGTATCATAGTAACATCAGCATGAATAGGAGAACTCAAGGTTTCCCAGCTTCTCTGCATTGTAATGTTCTTTGTAGGTGACAATACAAATGACACAGATGGTTATTTTCATCAGTTTTATAAAGCTGTGTATATTAGCAAGAAGGGAGAAGGCTCACAACTGTAAGTTCATAGTAAGGGACCCTGGGTGGACTATAAAAGAGAGGTTTAAAGGACATTGGTTCACATAAGGAATGCAGACTGCTGCTTGCTGCAGCTATCCATAGATATTGGATTTTCTTTATATAAAGCCTCTTTTACTTTTAACTGGGGGAGCTATCCACAGGACCTACAGTTACAAGTAAAAGAGGTTTTAAAAAAAATATTGGTAAATTTAATTTTTTGCAGAGACATTTGTCAGTAGTAATTTGTGATAAATGTGTTGTATAAAAGTGTAACTGAAAACCTTGAGCATTTGGTGACAACCCCCAAACATAATTATCTTTGTGTGGATTGTTTTTCTTTGCTAGGAAATTATTAAAGGCTCCATATCAGTTCTTAAATAATGCAATTGGGATCACAATTATTTCATATATTCTGAAAAAGAATTTAAGGCTTTATGAGTGAAATTAAACAAATAGATTGGGGAAAGAAGTAAACATATGATAATTTTATGGACAGCTATTATCGAAATTCACAAACCTTAGGTACCTAATACACAAGGGAAAGCAGAAGTTACACCAGTTGAATCGTGCTTTGTTGCACCTGATGAAATCTAAAGATGCAGCTTTTGAAGAAATCTTTAAAGTTTGGTCAGGTAACTGATTTTCAAAGGCTTTACAAACAAAGTTACATCCAGGTTAAAGATTAGGTTAAAGCTAAGTTTTTCCTCAATCATGAAACAAATGAAAGTTATCAGCAATCCTCTCTGGCAATGATATTTGTATAGTTGAACACTGTTTTTAATAATTATTTAACTGAGCCTGTCATAGAATTGTATGGACATTTGGGTGAATCTTTGTGACCTGATGTTTGACAGAGATTTACTGTCTGTAGGCACAAATGAGAAAGAAACCTTTGATTTTAAAACACTAGGATTGATTTTTTTCTTCTAAAATCATGTAGTCATGATTCCCTCTGCTCTCAACAATGCAGTTGTTACTCTCCATATAAATGTGGTTATAAACACAAAGTAGCCCCTTATAGACCAATTTAAATATTACCATTTGTCTCCAAATTATTGAAAAAACATTATTCCCCGGCAGCTGGAAACACATCTGAAAAATGATGCTGCGCTTTTGTCCAAAGTGTTTTGTCCAAATTTACAGAAAACCATTCAGCTGGAAGTGTTTGTAGGGGCTATAAAGGCTAACCTGAATAAATAAGGTTTAGTATTTCTGTACATTTACACTATCAGTTTTCTACAAGTGTTTTAAATTGGATAAAATCATATTTAGATAATGTTATCACAAGGTGTCTGTGGCACAAGTATTGACCATAGGCTCCTGTTATTCAATTTGTATATTAATGACCGGAAATGGCTTTTGTTGATGTCTTCTCGTTCTCTAGCAAAGATCACAAGGTAAACAGGGTTGCTTTGTTCAATATGTAGGTATTATTTTATATTCAACGTTGAAGCATGTAAAAAACACTAGTAGCATACTTAAACACAATATAGTTACCTTTCAACTGGGGATGGGAATCAAGAACCAGTTCCTAGTAATTGAATTCATTGGAATTGTTAGTCTGCTCGCCTATGGATTCTGGAGGAGGAGGAAATTAGTGGAGCAACCTGCAGTGTGGATATGGACATCACTTTTTATTTTTATTAAACAAAAGGACAAGAGTGCAATAGTAAAGTGCAAACTGCAGCCAGGACAGAAAAAAACTGCATTATCCTGCGAACACAACTTTGGCTCTTTGTAAGCTTCTGCACAGACAGCATGGTAATGCTAAGCAAGCCAAAAACCCAGAGCGATGGGAAAACTTGGTGAATGTCGACCCCAGCATAGCAGCCAGATCCTGAAATTCAACATGTAACAAAAGCAATGATGAGCGTCAGGCTGCAACCTCCATTTCCTTTGGTTCATGCTTCTAATGTAAAATTACTATAGCATTTAGATCATTTATGATCTTTTTTGGTATGATATTTTTATTAAATGCTGTGTTTTTGTTGGGACATAAACTTTTGATTTTTTTTTCCACAGAATACTTTCCCAGAAATGTTTGGATCATCATTATGTTTTTGTTTTTTTTTTAGCAACAGTGAGACTCGCCGTTTTCAGTGGGAGAAATGTTTCCTTACTCATTCAAGTGAGTTCTTCAGTCTCAGCTGACTGCAGGTTTCCCCAGCCTTATAAACAGTACATTTGCACAATAACTGAAACCAGCCGGCTGAATAAACAATGGGCTGTGAAGTCAGTTCCTTGAACATTCATGTGCAAATTGTCATGACAATTGATCAACAACCACTGACCAAAGACCACTGATTAATGGCCATGAGTACCATTCACAGAGAGTTGGAGAATGGCAGCATTTAAAGCATTGTAAGATGGTTACCCCGATGTATAAATCCTCCTGGCACTTAACAGTGTACACTACATTACTCTGTTTGTGTCCGGGGACCCGATCCTTGGGGTGGACCAATTATTGGGGCAACATGCTTAGGGGTTTGGTTTAAAAGCCACAGAGACGTGATGTTTAGAGAAAATGCATCTCAACTGTTCCATTCCTCCTGAAACACAAGGGATCACTAAGGTATTTCGCTTAGACAGTTGTCTTTCTCCTCTCCTGCATCGCCTAGAGCTTTCTTTAGTTGCCTTTCCAGATTTGACAAATATCTATCTGGGATGACCACATTTACTCAGGGCCTTTAGTGGTGTTCCAGGGTAGGATAACAAAGACCTCTTTTTTTATTTCTTGCATATATAAGTTGGCCAAAATGGGTGAAACTGGGGAACCCAATGGCATACCCATGTTTCTGCCTGTACTACTGACCCATCCATCCATCCTCTTCTGCTTATCCTTGCTAACGTCACGGAGGGGCTGGGCCTATCCAAACTGTCTTGGGGCGAGAAACAGGGTACACCCTGGTAAGGTCAGGGTTTCTATCTGTTATACGATCATTCAAACTCACATTCACACCCATGCAAGATTTAGAGTTACCAGTCAACCTAACCCCAATAACTGCATGTCTTAGGAAGCCGGAGTATCCAAAATAAACCCACCCAAACTCCACACATAAAAACCCTGCCTGACGGTGGAATTGAACTCAGGACCTTCTTACTATGAGGCAACAGTGCTAACTACCATGTCACCATGCCCATCTGGTATTGATCTTTGTATGTGAAATAGGTGGAATTAAGACACAGTTCCAAGAGCAAACACACTTGGTCGGTGCTGAGAGTGGTCCCGTTGTTTGGGTTGGGGTCATCCTGGAACGAACTACCTCCACTGCTTCAGCGACTGGAACGCAAGTGAAGAGAAATGTAACATTGTACGTTCATCCACCTCCATAATGAGATCTTGAAACCTGCAGTGAGCTGAGAATGAAGAAGTCACTTGGATGAGTGAGGAAACGTTTCTCCCCCTGAAAATGCTACGTCCAGATGAACAGAAACAGCCTTTTCGCACAAGAAATTAAATATTACCAGATCGATGTATATATTTTACATAAATTATTCCATGAGAAAAATAAACCAAGGAAACCCCAGAGCTTTTTGTCCCCTGTGCTCTGCAGACACAGCTCGAGCCCTTGCACTTTTGGAGGAATACTGCGCTAACCTGAGGAAACCGGAGGAACAGCAGCTCAAAACTGCCATTCAAAGAGTGATGGGGATTTTCAAAAGCAACCTGTTTGAAGCTCTTCTTGGTAAGTCACAAAAGCACAGTCTATCAAGCTGACAGCATTTGCTGCAAAGTTCATACAGTGGTGATTTTCAAAACAAAAGATTTTGTAAATGTATAGATTGTGTTAGTGGTCTTGTTCTTGTTTATGAAACACTGCACAGTAGTGGTGGGAGAAGAGTAAATGGAAGTAGAGTAGCATGACAAACTACATTCGGTGGGCCGGTTTGCAATATGAATGACTGTTACAGTTTCCAGATTATTTGCTGAACTTGTAGGTCTTTGAGGTTCTAGTTTTCTTTGTTTTATCTGTGTGTTTTGTTTCCTGTTTTTGCAAATTGTGAAGTTTGAAAACAAACAAACAAAGATTTCAATGCTTTGATCTTTTTAACTAAACTGTCACAGCCTCCTGATAGTCAATCCAAAACATCTATATTAGCCTCCTTGTGTCTGGCTGCAGTGTAGGTTGTAAGCTTCCCTGTCCTTGGTTGCGGATAGGACTGGGGTCAAGCTAAAACAAAAAAGTTCTCCTTAGATACATTTTTATTAGAAGCTCTTATCACACTGATTTGTTTTCAAGGGGTCACCTTTCTCATAAGTTTGACTTTAATTATTAACTTGCTGTGATGATACTAGAATAGGGTGCAACGTCATGATAACAGCTTTGATTGGCAACTCCAGTCAGGGAGAAACTTGTGTATATCTGTTTGGGAATCGTACACAGAGTAGGGGTGCTGCAAGATCGTTCAATCTTTTCCGTAACCACAACTGACTGCTTCAAACTGACAGCATCATTACAAGGCTTTATTAGTGTGTGTACAATTGTTTCACATTCATTACTGCTAACATCTAAAGATCTAGCCAAACACATCTTATGAATTCCTTTGATGGTGACGAAGATATAGAAACATTACAAACACAGATTAATGGTTTTTCATCAACGGTCATGATAATTTGCATATTAATGTTCAAGAAACTGGCCTCACATCCAGTGGTGCTAGTTGTAATCTTTATGCAAATGTACTGTTTATAAGGCTGGGGAAACCTGCAGTTAGCTGAGACTGAAGAAGTCACTTGGATGAGTGAGGAAACGATTCTCCCACTGGAAACGCTACATTCATGTGAACAGAATCAACTTGAGATTTCCTTACCTTGATGCTAGAGCATCCATCAAGACAGTTCTGCAATGGAATAAATCCCTCCTGAAATAGATTTAATCATCTTACAACGCATTAGGTGCTATCTAATCTGGCCTGTGGCATAGTCACTCTGGCTAAACCCACTCAGTGCACAGTGGAGTTATGTCTAGATTTAACCCCTTCATTATCCCTGCCTCTCTCTGGAGTCACTCCTCTGAGCTGCTGAAAGACTCTGATCCACCTGCTCATACATTAGACTTCTGATTCATTGGACAATAAATTTAGTATTTAGTATTTAGTATTAATTGCATATTTTAGCAGGTTTGCTAGATGGAGTATTTACTCTCAAATTTGTAGATATGCTGTTGGATATGGTTGTGCCATGAGTATCTTATTCTTTAAAAAGAGAGAATTACAGATGAGCTTGCCAACTGCACAAAAAGCAAACACACCTCCCCATAACCCAAGGAAGGATGCTGCCAGTTGTTTCAGCCTGCTAACCTTGACAGCGAGGTTGATGAACACAGCATCACAAAATTCACATAGTATTAAAATGCTGAAACAAAATAATACCTTAAATATGGGATAAACAAGTTTTTTCTTTCTTTTCTTATCAAATCTTATCATATCTGCTTTGGGAAGCTAAATAACTCTTGTATTAAAAACTATCATCTTTACCCATCTACTATCTACTATTTGATGTTAGACAACAAAAAGAATAATAATTACCTCCATCAAGGAGGCTATATTTTTGCATTTTTACAGTTCATGTGTGTGTGTCATTCTTTCTGGCTTTCAGCATGATAACTTATAAGTGTTTCAATGAATTTTGTTAAAATTTGGTAAGGGTGTAGAGTGGGATTGAATTCATTTGTTTGAGTAAATAAATATTTAGCTTACATCCACCATGAAGATGTGTTTCAGCCCCAGCAAAAACACTAACAATAACACATTGTTTATTGTTTATTTTAATCAATGTGTTTTAATCAGTGTTTATTTTAATCAATTAATCAACAATAGGAGCTCCAATTTATGTCTCGGCTCAGCCATGAAGCCTCCTCACTGACCCCAACCAGCGATGGCATCTGATAGGATGGTGCTGCATGTTCTTCCATTAGGGCCATTTTTATCAGTCTGTGAATTAGAGTTCTCACACATGTGATAAGGCAAGATCTACAACAAGTAGATATATCTGTGAATGTTGCTAATGACACAATCATTTATTAAATGATAACTTCCAATTTTCCAAATGTATTAGTCAACCACTCCCCCAGAGGATCTTCAATCCCATAAAATTCCTTCATTTTACTTGATAATGTCTTTAGTCCTTCCAGTGCCCTGGTAACTGACCCATCTGGAGCTGTATTATTTGGTATATATGTACAAAAAGCCAACCCACACCTTGACCACACCAACCCTTTTTCCGCAAAGAGCATACCTAATGCCATCCTATTCTGGAATGTAATAAGTGACTTTAACGTCAACTGTTCTGAAAGTCCTGCTATCGCATTCCTTGTCAGGTTGGCCAATCTCTGCACACTATAATGAACATAATGTGGTCAACATTCTTGTTGGGTGTTATTCAAAGTACTATAGATTCAAACCCCGTTAGCTGTTGGATTTGCCAATTTATTTATTTATTTATTTATTTCGGAGGCAACCGTGGTTCAGGGGGTTGGGGCGCTCATCTTGTAACCGGAAGGTTGCCGGTTTGATCCCCCAGCTCTCTGTCCTGGTCGTTGTGTCCTTGGGCAAGACACTTTACCCTACCGCCTACTGGTGTTGGCCAGAGGGGCCGATGATGCGATATGGCAGCCTCGCTTCTGTCAGTCTGCCCCAGGGCAGCTGTGGCTACAACTGTAGCTTGCCTCCACCAGTGTGTGAGAGTGAATGAATAGTGGAATTGTAAAGCGCTATATAAATGCAATCCATTATTATTATTATTTATCTGAAACTCCTCTCTGTATTCCCATTGCATCCATAAATGTTGGATAATTTCGTGTATGATTAAAATTGGCTAATGTGGAACATGTATTTCAATTTTTGGACTTCTGTACCTTTTGTCAATGTACTATAACTGTTACTGGCAGTCCCGTACATATGCTGTATTTCAAGATGATTATATCGCACTTTGAGAACTGTTACCTGCAGTGCCACCATTCAGCCTCTAGAAGTGTCTCAATGTGCACTTGGCTGTCAGAATGGAATTGGGATAAAGACTGGTCTTCACTTTTATACAAAAATATGGTCAAAGATGCCCTTTGAAGACAACTGAAGATGTTTATATTTGCAAGTCATTCAGGCAACCAATTCTTGTATTTGGAGTACTCACTTCATGTCAAGTAAGTTTGTAGAATTCTTCAGTTTATCACTAGCAAAGGGAAAATCAGTCATGTAATTATTATTTTGTATCAACAGTACTTATCTACTATTCTCAGTGTCTGTTTCATTATGGTAAACAGAGAATAACCTTGGCAACATTGTTGCTAAAGTTATTCTCTGTTTACCAAAATAATGGTATAATGATACTAGACAGCACCGTTCAGTTTTAATGCAAGCATATAATGAATAAATGTGGCACAAAGTAATGCTATATCTGTGGTATCAAGGTAGAGCCAGTGTGTACAGTTATACTATCAGAAGGGAGAGGAATATCTTAAATAATACATCTTTGTCCTTGTTTTGATTATAGATTCAGACCACCAATGAGAGCTGCAGCTATCAGCAAGTCCTCTCAGGCTGAAATATTAACCTATTTCGCTGCTGTCCAGGGATGCTGCACTCCAGTGCCAATAGCTTACTCTCAGCCTCCAGACTGTCAAGAAATGTGTTGTACTAGTGAGAGTTTTACACATACCTGTGAGCTCATGGATCCTCCTTTTTGATAATGGTGATAGCTCCATAGTAACTTATATATTATTACCAAAGTGTTTTGAGGTTTAAATAGCATCCAGTAGTCTGGGTTATTTGATTAGTACCCCATTGGGAGCTTATTGCATTTTTATATAAAATAATTATGATCACTTAAAGGTTTTGAGTTGGTATGTATTGCGAGCATTTTGAAAACTGTCCAGTTTGGACAGCATCCTGTTTGCGAACGTTCAGTCTACAGACAACAAAATAGATGAGCTGGGTGCACAGATTAAACATCAAAAAGACATCAGGAACTGCTATGTTTTTGCGTTCACAGAGACATGGCTGGAACCCAGTGTCCCCGACTGCACCGACATGTCGGACGGGTTCACTGTTTACTGGGGAGACAAAACAAAGGAGTCAGGGAGAAAAGGGAGAAGGTGTGTGCTTTATGGTTAACTCTTTGTGGGATGAACTGTATGACGTCATTATTGGACTTGAGAACAAAACTCCTGTAGCTGGGACAATGAGGCTGAGTGGGTCTTACAGGAATGGTTTGAGGCAACTGACTGGCAGATATTTGAGGATGTCGCTTATAGCAACATCAATGAATTCACCAACTCTGTCATTGGATATACTGTACTGGAAAATGCATAGACGATATCATCATAAAATCACTGCCTGCAAATATCCAAATCAAAATTCCTTGGTAAATGAAGACCTTCTTCCTAAGCTCAAAGTGCGGTCTTCTGCCTTTAACTCAGGGGATGCTGATGCATATAAAGTTCATTAAAAAGGCCAGAAAGGACTACAGGCACAAAGTGGAGTCCAGTTACCACAGCTTTGATGCCAGGCGATTGTGGAATGGACTGCGCTCCATCACTGACTACAAACGCAGGCAGTGTTCAGCCCAAAGAGCAGATCCTCTATCTTCAGAAGGACAATGAGGCTGTAACTTTAACACTCAAAATGGAAGATGTGTGATGGTCTTTCAGAAAGGTCAATCCTCACAAAGCTCCAGGACCAGACAGCATCCCAGGCCAGGTTCTCAGAGCATGCGCCAACCAGCTGGCAGGGGTGTTCATCAACACCTTCATCTTCTCCCTTAAGCAGTTGATGGTTCCTACTTCCCTCAAAACATCCACCATCAACCCTGTCTCAAAGGAATCAGTGGTCTCCTGTCTGAATGACTACCACCCTGTTGTATTAGAGATGGCATGATACCACTTTTTTATGTCCGATACCGATATCATAAATTTGGATATCTGCCGATACTGATATGGATCCGATATAGTGTATTTTATAATCAATAAAACTGTTTTTTTTAATATCTTGCTGCATTTTGTATAAGTTCATACAAGTTTTAAAATACAAAACACTAAAGCTATTCTGTTATACCTGTATCCAAAATATTCACTGCGCCCAAAATATTTCATAGTTCAGAAATACTGATCAATCGAATAAACTTAAACGACACCATCCCTATTCTGGTATTTTAAAGAGTACTTGGCAGAAACTAATAGGGTTGCCAACTCCCTGCAAAAATATTAGGGAACCATCCCCCACCCTCCACCTTACGATGCTTATTTGATGTAATCAACTTTTATTTAATGCACGTGTAAAACAAACGCACAGAAATCAATTTTTTTTCTAGAATAATTAAATAGGTTTATTTTTCTTCAACAGAATTGCAGACTGCACAGATGGTAACCTTCCAAAGACAAAAGTATATATAAAAAAAGCTTACTAGGGTATATATTAGACTTAATATTTACTACATACAATAATGGATTTCTATACATTTAATCAGATGACCACTTTGTTTATAAGATTCAGATAATAATTTATTAAAAGCTAGACATTTTAAATGAGAATAAGAAGTCAAAGTATTTCTTTGTGCCCCCTTTCCCTGTTAATGCCCTACCTAGCCCCCTGGCAAAACTTTGCTAGACCCGCCCCTGCACAGTTACCAGCTGTCAGCTACATAGAAAAGGATCCTGGTGTTATTTGTCTCTCAGAGATAGTTCATAACTTCCCTTCAACTCATTCATGTCACCTGAAGGTAAACCTGTTTCTCCATCACCTGTTCAGCTCTGATGATTCAGTAAGAACATCTGGTTTCATCTTCATGCTTCCCACTCACCACATGTTGCTGTTGTTTATTTGCTGGTTTCCTCCTTCTAGCACAAACCGGACAATAAACCTCTTGTCAGGCATCATAGAGGCTTAGATGAACAGTCCCGCTCAATATATGAGCGGGACTCAGAAAGGAATTGACAGGAATACCAGAGGGGCAAAACTGCTACTGGTAGATAGAACAGTTGTTTTAAAATGAAACACCAAATTGAACAACTTGTGCACTGCTTAGATTAATTACAAAAAAGCTTATGACTCAATGACTCATGCATGGATCATGAAATTCCTTAAACTGTACAAGATCAACTGGAACCTAAAATACTTAATCAGGAATTCAGTGCGAAGTTGGAAAACAACACTAGAGGTCAACTTCAAGCTAGTCACCATCAAATTTGGGTGAAAAATCTACCAAGTTGATGCTTTGGCCCCTACTGCAGTTCTGCATGGGCTTGAACCCCCTCAGTGAGATCATTAACAAGAGTGACTACGGATACTTACTTCGAAATGATGCAATCGTTAGCCACCTCCTGTACATGCATGCACGCTGTATAGTAAATGTGAACAAACGAGACGTCATCGATTCATTGATCCACACCACTAGGATTTACAGGAACAGCATCAACATATCTTTTGGACCTGAGAACTGAAGTCAGATGGTAACAAAGAGAGAAAAGGTAGGCAAAACTGAGAGGATTGTACTACCAAAAGGCAACACGTGCCTGGAAATCCCACAGGCAAATGGGAACCATGAAGATCTTACTAGAAAAGTCACAACTAACAAATACCTGAAGAGAGTAAGGCAAGTTCTGAGGAATCAGTTAAATGGGAAAAAAAAAATCTGGGCAGTGAACACCTACACTCTGAAGGTATTGAGGTACCCTGCTGTGATAATAAGTGGCTAAAGGAGGAAATTGAAGCAACTGACAATAAGACAGGAAGTTCCTGTCCATGCATGGAGGGTTTCGTCCCAAATCCAGCACCCTGAGACTAAAGGAAGGAGGCTTGAGAACTAGTGACTGTAAGAACCATAGAACAATGATCCATTTATTAGAATAGAATAGATTTCAACTTTATTGTCATTGCATGTATCACAAGTACAAGGCAACGAAATGCAGTTTGCATCTATCCAGAAAGTGCTTTAGCAATAATATTGATATATTACAGAATATAGATCTATTATAAATATGATACAATATACATGCTATTAAGGTATGTTATGAATATAACTATAAGTATGTAAGAGATATGGATAAGATATGGATATGGATAAATTATACAGTAGTTATATAAAGTGCCGATACCTGATGGTCTTAGTCCGGAGGCTCCTGTAGCGCCTCCCAGAGGGCAGGAGGGTGAAGAGTCCGTGTGCTGAGTGACTTGGGATTTTGATGATTTTCCCAGCCCATTTCAGGCACCTCTTCCTGTAAAACATGTTTACTGTAATTGTGCAACTCACTATACACACAGTTTAAATTATGAACTACTGCTAAATGATCTTTTTAATTTGACTTCCTTATAATGTGCTTATTAGACTCATGCGTGTTTTGCTGGACTCATAATGTCTTGAATACCATGCCAGCTATGTCTTTAAAGAAGCTCAGCAGGAAAAAGACAGAATAGGTTGTATATAGATTATTTCTTCAATAGGTTGAAGAAATAAAGGTTTGCTCTTTAAAAGGAGAGTTGAAAAAAGAACTGCTAAATGTGTTTTCAACATTACTTAGAGGAGAGCTGTATTAGATATCAGCTATGTGGGGTGTAAGGTCATTGTATTGAAGAGAACAGACAGCTTCTGTGTCTGAGGATTAGGCATGCTGTTAGCTTGGCATCTGGTCCTCTCACAGCAGAGAAACACTGTTTCATGAGATAACAGTGCTACAAGATGAGGGGAGAACCAGGAGGTTTCACTGCATGTGTGAGTTATTTTTCTTACTTTGGTAAAACTGAGGCTAGTGGATAGGTTTGAAATGCACTGAGTTATATAAAGGAGAGAGTTTATCTCAGAACTTGTTGAATTAAAATTAAGGTGAGCATTGCTGTTGGATGACCTTTTGATTTTAAATTCCTACACAAAAATCTAAAATAAAAGTCAGAACATCACCTTCTTTAAATGTCTGAAAACCCTAACATGATATGCACAGTTGATATAGGGTATATTTTTGGAACTTGATTCTCTCAAAATAATTGAGCTACAAGTAATAACTGGTTCATAGAGACTTACACATATACTCACCATTCCATATCAAGAGCGTTTGGGGATTTGCATAAATTTTCCTGCATTCATCTGCTTCTGCAAAAGCCTGCTTTAATTTGAATGATAAAAAGATGGAACCGTGACTGTTCTTTTGTATGTGTATTGAAAAAAAAATCAAGAAAGTTTTTAGCCTGTTAAGAAATTAACGGGCTAAAAAGGTTGGTTATTATTTCTAAATACAGAAATGCATGGAAGCATTGTTATATGATTGGGGCAGAAACATTATTTAGTGTGTAGTTATGAATACTAATGGCTTCTTTTTATCAATATCCATTTAAATTTAAATGTGTTTTATATTGACAGAGCTTAGGCATTAGAGTGGCAGATCACTTGCTACGGCTTTGATTCTTTAGTAAAACATGGCTAGCCATTCAAAAAATGTTCCTGCATTTTAAAAATAAAAACGCTTCAACTAAATATTAAAAAGCCCACTTGAGTCACAAAATGCAAATGCTTAATAATATATGTTGTAATGAGAACCTAATAGATTTTCAGTTCATAGCTACAGAATGCAGTGAAAGTATAGCAGTGACTCATACTGACATTCATGCAAAACACAAGGGTATATTTGCACCAATGCAGCTACCTGTCCAGACTAGATAACACCACATATTTTCTTTTTTTTGCCTGTCCCATTTGGCTCTTTAACCATCAGAATTGTTGTCTGAAGGCCAAAAAAGATGCCTAGCAGTTTTACTTTACCAAATGGATCATCATGGGCTCGCCATATTGATCTGTTTAATTGACCTTTATTATAATTATGAATTTGTTTTATTTTATTTTTAGTTGTTACAGGTGGGACAGATATGACTGAAGGATAGGACAGGGAGAAAGAAAAACAGAGGGGAGAAGAGATAGTAAGAAAAGGAGGAGAGTGAGAGAGAGAGAGAGAGAGAGAAATCCCTGGCTCACCTGTTGAGAGAGAAAAAAAAACAAAAGAAAAAAAACAAGAAAAAGCAACATGATATATACAACCTCCTTACAACAGACTAACAGTAAATAATATTAGATAGTAAATATTAAATGTTATTGTGCAGCACGCAAGATAGACCGTACACAATGTGTTTTGAAGTAGCAGCCAAGAAAGGTGTGATTTGTGTCTGT
>VUQR01035339.1:17605-31756 GCA_015108515.1 Hemichromis elongatus
AAAATTTTGTACTTTTTTTTTTTTTTTTTTTTTTTACAAATTTTTTTTTATTTGTACATTTGATGCAGGCTGGGTATAAACCTGGGACGCAAAAAATAAACATTATTACTGATGCAAACATGAAAAAAATGATCAAAGAATTCCTTGGTTCATTTACTCCTATCGATCAGGATCAGCGGTGGGTGAAAGGGCTTATAGAGTCCAGTGGCGTGACCCACTAGAAAGGAAAATCACTGGATACCTGCATACCGACTCGCCAAGCAGTAAGATAAGGAGTTAATGATTTGCATCTTCTGGAAGAAGTGTGTGTTTTGAAGAAGGGCTTGGTAGGCTGTAGAGTAAACTAAAGCAGGAGAGAAAAAGTAGAGTGGTAAATAGTTAAGAGCTTTATCGGACGCATCTCCACCACTGACACTCCTTTTCTGTCTCTGTAAAATATTTATAGATGCAGTCTGAGTGGTTTTTTTTTTTTTAGGGTTTGTGATGAAATGCTTCATTATGAGGAGGGTTTGACCCCTGTGGGGGTGGCAGAAAATCAGGTCACCATGACAAACAGCTCACAAACTCTGCTATGAAATGGCACCACGCCGCCCTGCTTGATAGTCACAGGAAGTCTGAGGTGTGAGTTGACCGTGTCTGCCAAGTAAAAATCTGGACTAAACTTCTGTAATGTTTAACCTTTTGTTTGTTTAGAGACCTTACACGTGGTTTCTCACTGGAAACGCCACAAGAAGTTTAAGCGTGGAAGACAAAAATAAGAACTCTACAGGTCAGCAGGAGGCCTTGCATGACAGCTACATCAGTCTCGGTTAGAAATGGATTAAAAAACAGAAAATACATAAAAACACAGGGATGCACCAATTGTGAAATTTTAAGCAGATACAGCTGTTTAACCTCACTGGTGACCCAGCTAGGGTTTAGGTTAGTTTTTTGAAACACATTTTTGCTTCTGAAATGACTGCACAGTCAAATTAACAAACTCACAGTCAAATTTGAACAAACCTGAAACAACATCGTGTTCCAGTAAGGTTAGATAGCAGTATGAGGACTTTATGGCCTTGTCAAAGGAACAGGATGCTGCAGTTCTACAAGCCGGAGAGGAGCTGGATGTTCTTCATGGAATTTAATTAAATCTTGCTTTGTTTATTTGTAGTGACCGTATTACTGCATCACTGCTATACTTTGTAGTCCTCTCACTCTCTTTTTTCCTTTTGTTTGTCTCTCATGTAGTTATTGTCCTTTATATTTTTATTAAGAAAACAACATTTAAAAAACTGCTTACGTGGATTCTCTACAAATACAAATGTACATATCTACATATTAGATGTAAAAGATATCAACCTTTCTCATATGACATAAGAGAGGGTTTGAGTTACTAAAACACATGGTATACTTTTCTTTATCAAATGGCCAAAAATAACAGGCAAATACTGTTATCGACTTAGGAACAGTTTCATGGCCAGGTCATCCATCTAAGCAAAAGAAGCCATCATTAGTTTCAGAAAACAAAATATTGTATTCTAAATATCATCCAGACACGTAAGAGGCCCACTCTGAACTAGAAAGGGCCACCAAACTATTGGGGGACAACAAACAAACATCAGCTGCTGCAGTTAATAAATGCCATCTTATTTGCTGAATAAACTGATGTGAGTTGAAACCAATATCTGCCAATAAAAATGGTGCATCCCTGTAAAAAAAACCAGAAACAAGAATAAATAAATAAATTTGAACATTTTGTGTTTTCACAGTTAACTGCTAAGTGGAAGTGGGTAAGCCACACCACATATGCCAGATTTAAACAGAGGCAAGCCGACACTTTAATTTACCAGGTATATTAAAAAAAAAGAAGAAGAAGAAGAAGAAGCTAAACACCGCACATTAGCTCTTTAACCTCATCACATCACACTGTACAATCAAGAAAGCAGACAACTTGACAAACGACTACGATAGCATCAGTGCTCCTGTGGGGAAGGAGTTTGGATTTTGCCAGTTTGCATAATTAGATGTGTCTATTTAACAGCAGCCACATGTTGACACGTTAATGTTTACACAGAACGCTTCTCTCTTTTTTTTTTCTTCCTTTTTTTAGAAACCAGAAGAGCATAAAAACACAGAGCAGCAGCACACGTAGTCGTACAATTTGACATAGCTTAAAGTCTCAACACAAGTTGAGTTTCCTCTTGTTTTATATGATGTCAGGCACACACACAGCTGGCCAGTAGAAACATCAGTGAGACAGGCAGGAAGCAGCAGACTGATGGAGAGGGACAGAATACCGGACGTACAAAACAGGGAGTTTTCTTTAATATGGAGAAACCATGTTAATATTCAGTATTAGATACTGAAATTTGCTTGTTGCCATGTTGTTACCATTAGGTGTGATAAGTGATTTTCATTTGACATCTGAAGCTCTCTGGTTTCACGCCTGACTGAACGTGTGAACGTTTATCTGTTCAAAGACTATGGAGAAAAAAAAATATTTTCAATCACAAACCCATTTATCCTCCTGCACCTTTTTCACTGTTCACCAGTTTGACTTCTATTTCTTTACAGATGAAGACACTCCTTACTTATCATAGTAACTGCACAGCAGTAGGCGAGCTAACCCATTTTTCTTCACAGTGGAGAAGTAGCGGTTCAGGTAAAAGGCTGCATGTATGCAATGTTTTTATCTGTGTAAATTGCTTCTCTTTCAGCTTTAAAATCAGGTTAAAAAATATTTGAGGCAATTGTACTCACAGGTAAACCTCACTCTTTGACAGACAAACCATTAAATAGCAGAATAGATCTTTTTTCACTTCATAAAACACCATATAACAAATGTTATTTCACTTCCCTGACACGTCAAGAACAGTTAAAAAACCAACAAAGTAAAAAAAACCAAATACAAGTGGAACGATGTTAAATATACATAACCGTGTAAAATACAGAAGCAAAAGAAGAAAAAAAACAAAAACTAAATATTTTTTTTATCACACACTATAAAAATAAGTTACTGAAGGAGTGGGTGTGATGCAGCCACAAAGGCCTTCAGCAGAGTTTCACATATTTGCTACTTTGCCTGATGACATGAATACACAACACAATGCAGTGTGTGAGGTTAACCATAAAACTTCCTCATCTCATTGGTCACTTTACCTGCAACAGACTGCACAGACCAAAAATAAAGACACGGAGGCCTGCTCAGAAATACGTCGCCAACGTGAACTCTGCCAAAGTGCAGTTTAGCAAATGATCTAACACGTCTGCAGGGCTGGAGCTGAACGATGAGGGCCGGGGAGGACAAAGACTTTACGATTTTAGAAAGAGTGCAGTTACTCACTGTGTCATCACCCGCTTCAGCCTGAAATCAAACACGTATCAAAGTCATATCCATGAAATAGGGAACGTTATATTACCTCGTCACATACCTACACAGCACACCACACACTAGTTCACGGCTACACACACGTGCCTAGTAGCTAGAGAAAAAACAAAGCTATTCAGTAGTTAAGCCACTTTTGGTACAATTGCAAAATAGAGAGATACTGTATATCAAACAGATTTTGTTATACCTTTTTTTTGTTTTTGCTTTGTTTTGTTTTTTTATACATGTCATTACAAACGATGCAAAGATAATTGTCTTTATAAAAATCCAGACTCCACCATACATAGACAAAGATTCTTTAAGTATAGAACACCACGTAAGACTACTTTTTATGGTAAAGCCCGTGTGAAATATGTAAAATTCAGAGAAATGTTTGTCATCTGGGCCCGCTGACTGCACTGTCAGAAATCACAGTTGCAGTTTGCAGTTTTGCGGGTAAAAGCAAGAGGGGAAAAAAACCAAAAAAAACTGCAACCCAAACTGCTCCGATTTGAGGCGAAGGTTTTCCTGTAGGTATTGTAACCTACAGCAGACTTTGTTTAGATGAGACAAAAGTATTTTCTGCAAAAAACCTCAAAACAAAACAAAAGCAAGAATAATTTTTTTTGCTAATTTTCCTTTTTCTTTTCACTTAAAGAGGACCTATTGTGCTTTTCCTTACTTTCTGCTATAAATATGTATACATTATTTTGGACAAATAACAAATAGAAAAAAACAACCTGTGAGTGAAACGCTCAGATGAGAAAGCTCAAGTTCTGGCTCTGGATGATGTCAGTGAGAGCAGATTCCCCTGGTAATGGTCATGTCAAGCAAATCATTTGGACTGTGAGTACAGACATAGATCTTCTCTTTAGAAGAAGCAGCCAATCAGCAGACAGTCAGCTTAAATGAAAAGGGAATGGAGCAATAACTGAACTGAGGGACTGCATAAAGGACCAATATCAGATAAACGAGCATTATTTTCAACTCTGAATCGTGCAAAGCCACTCTATGAAACCATGTTTTGAATGTTCCCAACTCACTGTCAAACCTTCTGCTTACCAGAAGGTTGCTTTAAAAGGGGGAAGAGCTAAAGCAGCTCATTTCAGACACAGAAATGACCTGAAGGGCTTCATCAAGGACTAGTGTTGGATAAATAGAGACCCATTTTGACCTTAGAATTATGCAAAGCTTCTCTAGAGTCCAAAAATAAAAATATAAAGATGCAAATGAGCAGAATAGGTCCACTTTAAACAAATGACTTACCAAGGTATATAACTATTAATAATCATCATCGTCATTACGAGCTATTACACAGCTTAAATAACAGTGCACAGGGAGAGTTAAACGCTGTTACTAGCTGACTCCTGATTGGTCAGTTTATGCTATAAAGCACAGGCATACGCAACACACCTACACTGAATCTCCACCATCCTTCCACTAGTTATCACATTATTTGTTCATCAGTTATCCTTTTGTCTTCTTCACTATGCATATCATTAGGAGAAAAAGGCACTTGCCCTTCCAAATGTCTTGAATAATAAACTTTGAAGCAAAACTCAAAGAGGCTTTTATCTTTATATGACCATTTCCCTGAAAAGTCTCACACTAAAATAAGGTCAGCGAATTAAATAACTTCATCTCCTTTTCCTGTAATATGTTTTGGTAAATATTAATTGCCTATCCCCTCCTCCTTTCATAGAATTCAGGAAGTACTGCATGTAATAATGGAAGCCAGTTGGAGTTTAAAAATGGAAGGACAGAGAAAAGAATAGGTAAGAGAACGCGAGAGTCTGACTTGAAAGTAAAAAGACCATAGGAAAAAAAAATTAAAAATACAGCTACCCAAATATAGCAATACCAAAACGAACACGCGCCACAGAATTTCACAGAATTCCTGATATATAACAATTCACACACAGAGAATACACCTTGGACCTCATGTGAATGACAACACAGTACAAAACAGTAGAAATACAGTTACCACCATTGTATAATATATATATCTTCTATAGTACTTTTCTGAAAAAAGTTCTTGGCTAGGTGGAACAAGATGGGGCTTCTCTGCAACCACTCAAATCTGCAGGTCACATTAAATTCAATGATTTCCATAAAACTAATCAAGAATAAATGCTCTGATTCTCATGTGTGTTTAGGATTGTTTGATGACATACCAAATTTCAGTTTTATACATTTTATTTTAATCAGGCACCTCTTCAAATCTGTGTGCAAATGTGTGACATGGTTATTATGTACTTTAAATGAGATTTACCAGCACTGAGCACCGAAAACCAAATAAAAACTGTTGGAATTTTCTCCTGTTAAGTATTTACAAAATCAGATTATTTTCTTGATCAGGAATAAGACAGTTTTTAAATTATTTGGGATTTCCGGGTCTTCAGTGCCCATAAGAACCCTGTTTATTTGTCCTGCATTGGTACAAGAGTCCGCCTCCGGTTCCATCCTTCATCTGCACTGATCTGCCGATGTAAGCGAGGCCACCCGGCTGTTTGTCCGTCAGTGCAGATGGAGGAGAGGGAAAATCGACACAGATGCAGCTAAGCTCCATCCTGATGCACCTTCATCTCCCTTTCCTTCCCTTCCCTCAAGACCGTGCGTCTGTTTTTGACTTCACTATTGTAATCACGCTCGTCGCCGTCGCCACCTTCCCCGGGATGAGCGGGCCGATGACCGATGACGCTACCCCTCCCCCTCCCCCTCCAGCCCTCACTCCGACCCCGACAGTGGGGCTTCGTGCCACAGTTCTGGCGAAGGTCTGTAACGCCTCGTACTTAGACCTCAGAGCGTCCAGCTCAACGCGCATCGAAGCATTCTCATTGGCCAGTTTGTCCACCTCCTGCTGCAGCTGGGCCTTTTGCTTCTCCAGCTCCTCCTTCTGGGTGACACGCTTTACCCGGCAGCTGGCGGCATAGCCACGATTCTTCAGGGTGCGCCGCCGCTGTTTCAATTGCAGGATCTCTTCTTTGGAGAGCCCTCGGAGGTGCTGGTTCAGCTCCCGCACCGACATGGTCACCAGCTCCTCGTCTGTGAGACTGGTGCCATTCTCGCCCGGCTCACGCTTCACCTGCAGGGCATAGGAAAAAGAAGAAGTGAGAGAGAGAAAGCATTAGAGAGTTGACTGTGAAAAGCCCTGAATGACTTCTTTAAGATCTCATATTATCTGTTAGTGCCAGGAAACGCTTATGAGGCCTGAACTAGGGATGGACTGATCCGATACCTATCGGTATCGGTCCAATACTGACCTAAATTAATGGATCGGATATCGCAGAGAAACAATAAATGTAATCTGATCCATTAAATATCACAAAGCACCACACAAAACGTTCGACATGGCGTAACTTAGCTCATGACCTTAGCACGTCCAAGCTGTATGCTTCACGTGATAGAGCGGCTGTGGCGTGCAAGACTGAGCATCTGGATCCTGGCTACATGCTTCCAAACCGGCCTTTCATCTCCGAGAAAACGATCCCATAGAGAAGTAAAGCAAGTGTGTAAGTTCATCTTTGAATGTTTGTAAAGCATTCCCACTTTAAGCTTAACAACCGATATATGGAGCGACTGTCTTTTTTTCTCCCCCCCTCTTTCTACTGCTGCTACTTCAGTCGTGAAACTGCTCAATGATCAGATGATGGGCTTTTCTGTCGCAAGTCCCTTGTCTTTTGTTTGTTTATCGCCCACTTTGCGCCAGAAAGAGGAAACCAGCGGCTAAACAACAGCAGCATGTTTAAGCTTGATAAGCTGTTGTTAGAATTTATTTAATATTACTTTCTACACCAGGATCCTTTTCTATGTAGTTGACAGCTGGTAACTGTGCAGGGGCGGGTCTAGCAAAGTTTTGCTAGGGGGCCAGGTAGGGCATTAACAGGGAAAGGGGGGCACAAATAAATACTTTTCCTTCTTATTCTCATTTTAAATGTCTAGCTTTTAATTTAAAAAAAAAAAATCTGAATCTTACAACCAAAGTTTTCATCTGATGAAAAATGTATAGAAGTCCATTATTGTATATAATTAATTAATTAATTAATAATTAAGTCTAATATGTACCATAGTAAGCTATAGTACTTTTTCATTTTGGAAGGTACCATCTGTGCAGTCTGCAACTCTGTTGAATAAAGATGTTGAATCTATTTAATTATTGTAGTAAAAAAAAAAGATTTCTGTGCATTTTTTAACAAGTGCATTCAATTAAAGTTGATTACATCGATTAAGCATCATGAGGTGGAGGGTGGGGGTTCCTTATTTTTAGCATAAAGGTATAACAGAATAGCTTCAGTATTTAAAAAAAAACTTAAGTATGAACTTTTACAAAATGCAGCAAGAAAAAAACAGTTTTATTGATTACAAAATACACTATATTGAATTCATATCGGTATCGGCAGATATCCAAATTTATGATATCAAAATCATTAAAAAAAAACATAAAAAAGTGGTATCGTGCCATCTCTATCCTAAACATTGAGACCTGTGTCAGACTCTTCAGTGGCCACGTGTCACCCTGCCAACCAAGAAAACCGAGATTTAAAAGAAGTGGCCGCTGCTGTGCTTTAAGCCAAACCATGACCTTTCTCTAAACTTAATTAGCATTAAAGGTGGCTTGGTTAACAACATGTTAAAAACTATTCATATGTTAAATCTGTGACAGGATTTAAGAATGCACATTTCAAAATGTGGTTTGTGGGTTAAATAAGTTCTAAATCAAGAAGAACCCAAGCTTAACCCCAACAAACTCAGGCCCTTGGAGTTTTAGCATTGACAATCAGAGAACAAAGAAAATACTCATCCTACCATGCACTGTTTTGGTTTCTCCAAACTACTGGGTTAGGGTTACCACATACGTTGACTACGGCCTCAGAGAGCTAAGAGGTGAAGTCATTCCCTCAACCACCACCAAACCCTCAAGCCTGCAAATGTAGACTTTGTCATGCTTTAAAATGGGAAAATATTTTTGGTTTGGATTCCTCCACCAGCCAGTGCAAAGGTCCGCAGATGACTGTGGTGAATGGCAACAGATATAAATGGACCCGGATCACTTTGTTTGTGTGTGTGTGTGTGAGACCATGTATTCCCATCTTTGTGGGGACTAAAATTTGGAAGTTTATACCTGTAGGACCAGCAGCCCTTATGGGGACCCAAATCCTGGTCCTTGCATGTTTGAAGGCATTTTTGAGACTCAAAATGTGGTTTTAGTGAGGGTTAGTAAGGGGCTAGGGAAAGCATTATGTCAAATAGATGTCCCCACAAGATATGAATACCTGACGTGTGTTTGTGTGTGTTTCTTTTTCCTTATTCAATTACATTTAGATCTTTAATTATTTTGTTACAGGTTGTGTTTAATGGTTTTAGTAATTTTACTTTGGATGAATTTAAAGAAACATTTTTAGAAGTTGAATGGGAGGTCCCTCTCCTATGTAACCAGCTCCTAGATCCTAGGACTAGATCAGGTGACCCTGAACCATCCCTTAGTTATGCTTTGAGAGTCAGGCTGCTGGGGGGACTTCCCAGCATTGCACATCTCTCTTTCATGCCTCATGTGCTTATCCCACTACAACATGTGAATGATGTATTTGTTCTCTACCCTGTAGTTTGTGTTTTGTTCTCCTTGTTGTCTGTGATATCTCTGCGCTCTCTTTTTGACTCTTCTTTTCCCTCCTCACCTTCCCATCTGCTTATTTAAATTGAAGTTCATTTACATAATCCTTTAAAACGAGTGCCCAGAGGCATTTCAAAAGGCCTGCCCAGAGGTGTGCCTTCCTTCTAGCAGTGTTTTGGCTTCAGATGGGCGTTTTATGTTTTTTTTTTTAATTCTTTGGTCCTCTGAGAAAGTTTTCTTTTCTCATTTGATCTTTGACCTCAAACTGTACTGGGTTTGGGGAAGGTAATTACTAAAGGAGAAGCATAAGAAAACTAGACTCAATTGTCCATTGGGGGTAGGTGGTATTGTTATTGATTATGGTCTCTCTATGCTTTTCTTTTTTCTCTGCCTTCCCCTCACCCAATCTCAGCAGATAACAGCCCCTCCTTAAGCTTTGTTCTCTTACAGTTAACTTCCTGTTAAAAGGAGTTCTTTCTCCCTGCCATCACCAGCTCATATGAGATTGTCTCTCTAATATCGTGGGGTTTTGCCCTTACAATATAAATGGTATTGAGATGATATGTGTGAATAAAATTGAAATTACTATTTACTGGTGTATCAGCATCCCTTAGCTATGCTGTCATAGGCTTAGGCTGCTGGGGACTTCCCTCGACCTGAGCACCACTTCCCACTGCCATGCATTTACATGCCGCTGCTGCATATCATTTTCGTTTATCTACTCTCTCCTATTTTGTGTTTTTCCCGTTTGTTGTTAAGGGCTCTGTGTCCTTTTCTTTTTTCTCTTCTCTTTTCCCTCATTCTCCGACCTTTAAGGGCAGATGTCTACTCCTTTCTGGGCCTGGTTCTGCTACAGGTCTCCTGTTAAAAAGAGAGTTCTCTCTTGCCAAAGTTGCCAAGTCCTGCTGTTAAGGAACCATGTGATCATTTGATTTTTCTAGAATATTGTAGGGTTTTTAGCTTACCCTATATAACTAAAAGAAAATAAATTGGAAACATGCACCTCCTTACCTTCAAGGCTTTATTTCCTTTGTTAGTCGTCGTCATGCCACAAGAGCCTTGCTCTTCTGAATGAACCTGTGGAGATGCAGGAGAGCACAATACATGAGCAGAGAAACATCACAGAAAAAAGAAACATTAAATTGGGTGTGTTTAAGGACACCTTCTCTTCTAACAGTCAATAAAAAAAAATTGCAGACTAACACCTACCAAGAGGAGTGGAGACATGGCAAATCTATATCTACTGTGTTGTGGGAGCATGTTCCACTGTTGAATATCAGGGTAAGATTGTATGAGTGAAAGTGACAGAAACTTTTCTTAGAATTTTCCTGACTTCCTGTTTCCTTGTGGTTACACTGACATTGCCCACTACCTTTGTGTTGTTGAGCTCTTATTGGCTGGCTTTCTGCCAATAGGAATGAAATGAGTGTGAGTGAAGAGGAAGTGGTAAAAACTGTGGGAAGGACTCCAGGGGAAAACCAACTGTTAGAACACACACGCGCGCGCGCACACACACACACGCACACACACCGTACAGAAGATGAGCAGAAAACAGATATAGACCTACACCTACTGGGGATAAAAATGAAACCATTGATGCCTTTGCACCAAAGTGGAAATGAGACAAAAAAGAATGAAGATACAAGTGTGTGAATCAGAAGTCAACAAAGACCGAGCGTGGAAACGCAAAGGATGAGATCAGTCCTTAGAGCGCACAGCTCCATGATGAGCATCTCCGCAAGCACTCAATGAGAATCTTTGTTTGGTGACCTGTGTGTTTGTGTGTGTTCATAAAGGGCGGCTATTGTAGCTGGTGCTGAGCGATCATCATGAGACCAGTCATGATGACGCAGCAGATTCCCGATCTCACTCCCTCCCCTCTCTCCTGCAACACAAATTTCTGCTCTCCTCTCTTTACTTTTTGTTCTTCCCTTCACAGTTAAAGGGGAGGACAACACAGGATATGGTTGTCAATCACGAGTCGTTAGCCAATGAACATGCAGCATACCTCAAATTCAGAGTCAAATCGAGCCCTAGGTCATTATATCCATTTTAAAAACAGAGACCGCCATGGCAATTATTCTCAGATTAAAGCTCCACAAGGGGACTTTACAAAGCAATGGATGATGTAAAAAATTTACGTCAGTATTAAAACCCCCCAAATCAAAAACAACAAAAAAAAGAACAAAAACACTCAAAGTGTCAAAATCCAGAAAGTTTTTTTTTTGTTTTTTTTTTATTAGCATTGAGCATTGTTGTCATGGGATAAATCACAGATGAATGCTGCCTTTCATTTACCTCGGAAGTGACAGTTGTAGAAGTTGGAATTTTATGTGTATGACGTAGGAGAGCAGCCGAAAGAAGAAGACAATGTAGAATAACAGAAACAAGAACTTGTACCCTGGATGACTCAAAAAGAATCACAGATAAAAGATGAGCCTTGTAACAAAGGAGACCTATCATATTTTGACCAGCGACCTATCCTATTACATGGAGATAGAAAAGTTGTTTGAAAGTTTACCCTAAAATGCACTTTTTGAAGTTTTCTTCAGTGAATTATCAGAAAACAGTTCAAAGATGCAGAGTCTATGATATTGACGCTCAAGATTTTTCTTTCATTTAGACATTTGGAGTGGTTATAAAATTTGGTTGCAGTTTTCAACAACGCTTAAATGTGTTTTTCAGTCCTGTCTCGTGTGGTTATTTCATGTACTCTTAGTTATGAGGGCTTATATATGCTGAAAAACAAAACAGCTTCAGATCCACCCCTGTGTACACTGAGGGCCTGTAGCTCAAACGTAACAGTTTCACAGCATGGTGGTTTGCATCGTTTCTTTATAATAAAGCTATTCTGAGAGGGTCAGGTGGAAACTTTTTTCTCACTGGACTAATTTCTACAAAGGCGTTATCACACCTTTCTTAGGTGTTATGACATTTAAATGATACCAGGCAACATGTCTTTTTTTCAGTTTTTCTATCAAAAGACACTGAATGTGTTAGTGAGCCTCCCTCACAATGCATTACTGCCTGCCTGCCTGTCTGTTTGTGAGGGGGCTTCAGTGTTTGTGCATGCACTGCCACAAATCCTACAGATATAAATAGCTGTAGATCAAAGAAAAACATACAAATAATTATGCATGCATACACACGCGCACACACACACACACACACAACAAACATGTCAAATGCACAGCAAGTTAAAAATTCCGTTTAAAACTCAAGGAAATGATGAAGAGTGAAAGAAAAAAAAAAGCCCAATAACATGCAAGGCTTAATCCGATGGAGAAACGGCACAGCTTCATTTGAAGCATTTGACTTCAGCACTTAAGGCTCTTCTTAATGAGTTACGATCAGTCAGTTAAACACAATCTTTTATTAAAGAGCTTCTTCTCGATAGCTGAATGTGCCGCTGCACTCTTCTGTTTTTTTTTAGGATGCAGCCTCCCACAGCTGAGGTGCACGCTTGCACAAAAGATGAATCAAAGACATGAAGACTGAGGTTAGCTGCTGGGGGTTGGGTTGATGCAAACAGAGGGGGCATAAAGGGGGCTGTTTCCCTGACAGGCACTGGTTTATTTCCCTTGTGCCCACCCCCCCTCCATCTACATAGAAACAAAAAGCATGCTGCCAAACACACACACATAACCCTGCTGCTATGCCAGCGGGGCACAATAAAACACACACATGTAAAATGGTTGACTGCGAGTACACAAGCATTTTAAACAATGCCGTACTTGCATACTGCAGAGGTCTGATACCACATTTAACGTCATAATTAAAAGCACTTTAAAGGGCACTTTAGATGTTTTTATACGTGACATAAAAGGTTGGCGTGGTGGTGAAGTGGTTAGCACCATCGAGTCACAGTAAGAAGGTTCCTTGTCTGAATCTTTGGGGCAGCTGGAGGGTTTCTGTGTGGAGTGTACTGGCATCCTCCCACAATTTAAAGTGGGCTGTAGATTTGTGGCTCATATTTCTACTTGATAAATGACAATTAATTTCCAAAAGGGTTCCAGGTCTATTGTTGATTCATTCTGCTCTATCACAACACCACCAAATGTAATCGGAGTTACAGTAAACCATAATTATCAATAACAGCAATAACTAAACACTGAGAAATTACAAGCAGTGTCAAAAGACACTGACACAGTGTGAACCCCAGAATTTTATCACCTTACTTTTTTCCTTTTTTTTTAACATGTTTTCTTTTTTTACATTCTGTATACACCTGGAAAGAAAAAAAAAGTGTGACACACTGTGAAACCACTAGAAAAAAAAATAGTGATAGAAATTGCGCTCAGCACTAATTGTGATTAGATGAGGAGTCTTTTTTCCTGGTTCTTTAGGGGTGACTCCATGCATAAGCATAATTTATCTGCAAACACGTAAATCAGAGTCTGCGTTACCTTGTGTCACCTTTACAGAAGCAAAAAAATAAATAAAACAAAAAACCATAGGTCCCAATCCATCAAGGTTAGACAACAACAACAAGTTTTTAAAAAAGTGCCTAAGACCAGAGGATAAAACTGCAACAAACTAGAGTGTGTCTTTCCGGGGCATCTGTAAGTGACCCAGGTTAAGGATCATCTGCTGAGCAAAGGGATCGCCATTCATCTTGGGTGAACACACAAACACAAAGGGCCAGAGGTGTCCTTCCCATCATGCTTGTGAGGTGATCGCTGCGGTGTGGTCAATGCCACAGCCACTGTTGCTACAACGGAGCTTTTTTTTTTTTTTTTTTTGCTGTGGCAGGCTGTATTTTTATGGAGCAACTGAAAGAACGCTGACGACTCAAGAGCAGAGCTGCTTACGGTTACAGGAGAGAGACAACACACACACACGCAGGATGGGATGTGAGGACAGGGATGGCAGAAGCGCTGAGAAGCGGTGGAGATGAGTACAATATGGTTGGAAGGCAAAAAAAAGATGAGAAAGTCAGGAGGGAGAAAAAAGATAGCAAGGTGAAGACAGAAAAGAAGAGGAGGAGGAAGAGGAGAGGGGCGCTGGTGGTGAAGAAGGACTGAAAGAATGCTGACGTCTCCAGAGCTGATTAGCGTTACACAGAGACATCACACCCACAGCCGAGAAAAATGCTGAGTATGGAGAGAGGACAGGGTGTGAGGAGACGAGGGGGGGTGCAAATGACAAGGGAGAAAGAAGAGAAGAAAAAGAGAAGCAAGTGAATAGGGAG
>VUQR01035339.1:66752-89047 GCA_015108515.1 Hemichromis elongatus
GTGGCAGCGGCAGCATGATGCAGGTCATTTGGTTTCATGTCTGCAAACTCCGGAGGTGAATGTAAAATCTGAGCAAAACTCACTAAAGTTTAGCTCAAACCTTTGACATTTTTTCTACTCAGGGAAATGGAGTGTATATAGAGACTATTTTCACCGCACCTGTAAACATGTTTTATATTACAGTCCGCTAAATTCATTATTTATTTTGACACTTGGTGGCAGCATAAGCCTTAAACACAGCACTGCGATGTTATCAAAGATGGTGTGCAGAACAACATTAGAGCTTATTTTAAATCAAGTTTCCATACAAAAACAAAAGCAAGGCTAATAATCAGTGTTGTCAGTGTTGTTTGCGTCTCTACAAATATCTAGGCAAAGATCACCAATTGGAGATTCACTAATTAGTTCACTCGTGGGGAGATAAGTTATTACAGAAGCTTTAAATCAACAAATCTGAGTTTATTTGAATGTAAAATCCAGTGTCTCAATACAGTTTACAAGGATTATCACACAGGTCATTTTTAATAAGGAACATACATCCTTTTTAACTAGCAATTAAACAGGATCTATTATGATCATTTCCATCGCCATAATGTTAACTATACTAGAGTAGCTTTGCACAATTCACATTTTACCATATACTGGGGGCTTAGCTACCTCTTACAATCACGAAGTCTGAAACCAGAGCTTTGTGCCCGAGATGACCATAATAGTCATATACACTCTCTATGCCATCATACAGACCCAAGAGTAGAAAAAGATGTTTGAAACTTGGCTTTTTTTTTTTTACATACTTTGACCTCAGTATTTAAATCCTGGCTGTGTTTAATATGATCATACACCATCGTAAAAATATGTAAGATAACAATGGGTTCATATATGACAGAAAACCTAAATAACACGTGAAAAATCTGTGACTGTATGAACATTTCTTGGCCACCCTGACCATGCTCACACTCTGCCATGATCCTTAGAGATTCCCAGTTTCAGATAAACTGAGGCAGCCACACAACATAATACTCCCAGCAGCGAGTTTCACTGTGGGGATGGTCTTCTCTGGCTCTTTCTCCAAATGTAAGCTGTGTCTTTCTGTGGCCAAAGGGCTCTAGCTTTGTCTCAGCTGACCAAAGGATGCACTTAGTATTTCTCCAGGTTGTCCTTAACATACTTCAGTTGTGCTTGAAGGTGTTTCTTCTGCAGAAGTGGAGTCTTTCTGCAACCACACTGTACATTAGGGTGCTGAGTTCTAGAGACTGTCTTTTTTCAGACTGCAATACCATCCAGAATTGGCTAAGTCCTTCAATAGTGTCCCAGCAGTGTTTCTGGGAACTGTAGGCATCAAATCACATTTTCTTTCCAGAGTCTTTCTTGTTCTGTACACTCTGGCTTTCCTTGACCTTCTTCGTGATACATCTCACCCCAGTTCTTGACATGCTGTGTTAACTTTGTATATCCACGGTGTGATTTGCATCAACAATTCCTTTTCTCAAGACTAAACTGATTTCTTTTAGCTTTTGGCATGATGCTTTCTCAAATGACGGCTCAAACACCGCTGAGGTTTTAATACTCTGTGTAAATAGATTTTGGTAATTTTTGGTTATTTTCTGAAATAATTTGTTATTGGGTGCAAACAGAAATAATTTATGCTTTCTTAAGAAAAGTAGCTTGTTTAGAAAAGCTATGCTGAAAATCCCTTGCTCTGTTAAAGGGGCACTTGGGAAATTTTTGACAAACACTTCTCCTCATCTGTATAGACTGAAGAAAGCATTTCATAGACAGGCTTTAAAGACACCAGCCTCTTATAAATGCTGTGTCATGGCTTCAGTATGAGTGCAAACGGCTCGTGTTTATTTTTGGCAGTCTGAGCCCGTAGATCGTTGGTGTGGGGTTCGCAGATGACAGGGATGCCATGAATGCCAAAACCAGGTTTGCTATTTATATTCCAGACTTTTATGTATTATTTGACCAGAAACACAAGTAGAAAGGAAATGTTTGTTGTGTCACAGGTCAAGAATAGTGGGAGTGTCTTGTATTATGAGGATTTGGCAGGACATACCAGTGGGTCCAGACTGCCTGGGTAAGGCTGGCTCCTAGGACAGAAGGGGTCAGTTTTGCCATGGTAGGGTGTGGCAGTGAAATTCCACAAGAGTACTTTCAGTTCAAACTCATGACGTCTCAGCAGCTGAGTAAGTGCAGCACGTGGGTTGGGATACTTGTGCATTACAAATGTACTTTTTCTATGGTTCTAAATATCAAAAATCATTAACTGTGAGGCAAATAAATAACTTAAACCTGCTAAACCAATGCCAAATAAGGACTGCTAGGTCCGCGAGATACTGGGCCTATGTGAGGAGACAAATCTTATCCTCTGGGAATAGATCAGGTCGGCCAAATACAGTCCAAAGTTGACGAAGGAAAACACGGCCACCACAACCTTGCTGTCCCACGGACACTTCCCCTGTGGACAGGAGGACGGTCTCCATGGGGAGCCATATTTTGAGTCAAAGCAGAACACTGGCCACACCACTGATGCACTCAGGTAGAGCAGTACTTCCAGGAGGGTGCACACTACCACAAAGCGATCAAAGGGCATGCAGCACACAGCCTTGGTCCGCTTGCATACAGTCATTATGACCACCAGTGCTGTGAGAGTGAAACAGAAAGCGTAGACAACAACGCAGTAGATTGTGGCTGCATACTGGGAATACTGACTCCGGTTGGCCAGTGCGCCAAAGATGATGCAGGCTACAAAGCCCTGAACAACTTTGAGAAGGCCGGAGACTGTGGCCATATAACCCGACACAATCTGGCCTGGCCTTGCTCGGCACAAGGCCACTTCTGCCCCGTAGGCCAGAGTCCCTAGGATGGAGCAGACAGTGACGGCAATGCGGAAATTTCTGACATCACAGCCAGCGTAGGGGCACTCGGATTGCACAAAGAACAGAGGGTAAACGACAGAGGCCGTCACATACCTGTAGAAGAAGGGAAGAAAAACGATATGAGTTTGGGCCTCATTGGGGGAATGACACTTGTAGTAGGAAAAGCTTTGACTGCTCAGTTGAGTAGAAACATTGTATAAAAGTGCTGATCCAATTTCCATAAACTTGATGTGGTGAATATTTGCTGTGTTTACTCATTCAGCACATTCAGTATAGCAACAGAGGCATTTATCTGGAGGGACACTTGATGAATTAAGTCTAATATTTAACTCTCATTTCAGATCTGCCTGCTAAGCAATGTAGTTTTTAGAAAAAAAAGGCATCTTTTTACTTGTGTACATAACTATTTAGCAGCCTGGTGCCCACCTTGCCTGTGCAAAAGGTGAGTTCAGAGCATACAGAAGATTGATCAAAATCTTGTTTTAACTGCGTGATGCTGGAAAACACTGATGACGTGATAAGCAAGAGTTGCTATCTGTAAAGCAGTGATGTGAAAAGTGCAAAAATATTTCCTAAAGCTGAAGAAAACTATCGAGTTGAATATAATCATCTGCTTTTCATTACTGAGCAGTGGTTTTACATTATTAGTTGTCCTTTGTTCCACTGTTAGTACAAAAGTATTGATTAAATAGCAGATTTAATTATTTAATTCTTGCCATTGGGAGACCTTTGGTCATGATGTGCACATATTTTTGTTTAGTTTCTTAAACTAAACAGGATTCAGATGATAACATTTGTGTCTTTTTATGTAATAGTCAATCTGTTAGATGTATTTTGTGCACATGAAAAAACTGGTATGATGAGTGAGAGGTGGTCAAAATATAACTTCCAGTTCAAAGGCTGTATCTGTGACTTACATGAGCGTTGCAAAGGCAGCACACGTGACTGTGAGGTTGTCCCAGGATACGGGCAGGTAGCTGTAGAGACGAGTTGCATCCAGGAAGAACACCACCACTGACATGGCGAAGCAAAAACACCACGCCGCCATGCAGAACACGCCGTGTGAGCCGCTGTAGCCGGCAGTGTGGGTCACCATCGCAATCACAGCACAGCCCAAAGCTAACTGACATAGGCGGGCTGCACCCAGAGGTGAGCAGAGAGCCTTATGGTTGAGGTAGGGACCACTATTGGAATCCATGACTGTCGAGGAAGTGTACATTGAGATAATTAAGACAGAACTTTTTTTCAGGCCTCAGAAGTGGCACAATTTAGATGGATGAGGAGTCTTTTATGACCTCAGGTTATCTGATTGTACCCATCCACTTCATAACATCTGTGGGGATACGTAGCAAAAAGAAAGAGTCACTCTTACAGATCTGAAACACTAGTATAGCTTCACTTAAAAAAAAAAAGAAGCTTATTCTATGTTTACCTCTCTGTTCTTATGAAGCAGCCTTTGTCTCTCTATTTGTGCTCTCATCATTCACTTTAAGTCTTCGCTTTGCATCCCTTCAGACAAAATTAAACTATCGACATGTGTGTGGAAATCACCGCTGCCTCCAAACTTAGAACGCCTCTAATGATGAATGAATGCCTCTGCTTTTCAGCTCAAACAGAAACTTCTGGTAAGTGTGTGTTTGGACATCCAGATGCTCAGGTAATTTGAATTATTTACTTATGTCTCTCTCAGTCGACTTGATGAGGACAGTTATTTCTGTGTTGATGAATCAGAGCATGTCACCAAATGTGTCACGCAGACGGGAGACACCTTTTTGAGGCCTTCTGTCAGAGCTCAAGCAGCCAGGCAGGCAGGCAGGCACACACACACTCACCTTTCTTCTGAGAGTTTATCTTGATTATTCCCAAATATACAGACTCAAAGCCAGGAAAGAAGTTTTGAGGACTGTTTTCAAAATCTCCTGTAGAGCCTGATGATTCTCTTCCTACTGGACCACATCAGAACCAAGTCCAGACCCTCAGCTAATTCAGAACCTTCTCTTGACTTTTCTTGGATCATTTATTTAGACTCTGGCATGTTCAGTCTCATCCTCGTACTTTCCCTCTGTCGCACGCTCACGCTTACTTTCTCCTCCCATGTGCTCAGAGGAGGGGGTACCATTGGTCTGTCAGACCAGAATGGAAGTTATTTGGGGTTGGGCCATCACCAAATGAGTGTTGGAGGGTTGTGTACATGTGGTAGGGCGTGGAGCTGAAGCATGCAGACACATTGCAGACCCTGTGGAATGAGGTGAAATAAATGACCTTAGTGAAGTTGAAAACCACAGACTGAGTAACAAAACAGGTTAAATAACTGACTCACTAGTTAAATCTTTCAATTTAAGATAAGATAAGATAAGATAAGATAAGATAAGATAAGATAAGATAAGATAATATTGGGACTTAATGTAATAAAATGTGACAGTAAATCATTCTGAATATTGGTGTTTTAAATATGACAAGAGAGTTAATTGTAATATATTCTAAGTCTGGCTATTAATCTAGTTACTGTTACCTAGTTACCCAGCAGACATGGCCTTATTTCAGAGTGAGATTCACTAGCTGGGACCACAACCTCAGTAACGATGAGCAATGAAGGATGAGGAACTATGAATTGGTGCTGCGGTTTGGGAAAGGCCGCCAAGGGGACTAGCAGCGGCTCCCAGACCGGGCAGATCCCCATGTACTAACGAGAAGTAAATAAAAGGAAAAGAAGAAGAGAAAAAAAAGGGTAGGGGGGTAGGGCATGAAATTGAGACCAGCAGGTATTGGTGAAGGGGGCATATATAGCCTGAGGCTGGAAGGGGCGTGAATGAGGTGTTCAGGTGCTCCTGAAATTCAGATGATATCTCCACCCAAGTCAATAATTAGCTATGTTGACCTTAGAGTCAGAGTTTTCACTGTCATGAAGGTGGGTCTCTTTTATCTGGCTGAGCAAAAATTGTAACTTATGTTACTGTGGTCATCTTGTTGGCAGCTTGTTATTTCAGGTTCATTTAAAATAATGTGGAAGAGCAATTTTTTTTAATACCTAATCTTTTATTTACAGTATGCTTTATGGAGAAGATTCTCTGCTGAAGCAAGTGGTTTATTAAATCCAAGTGTTGACTTGTGTGCTACACTGCAGAAAGAAGATGGGCTGCAGCAGTGCAAACTGTGCTGATGATGAAGCAGAAAGCCTAAGTTAATACAGAAAGTAAAACAAAAAACAAAAAAAAAACACTACTAAGATCCTGATAATTGTCTCTGGCTGAATTTTTAGGTTTTGTTGAGTCAAGAAAGTCTGGCTGTGCTGAACTTGCTTTGTAGTATCCCCCCTCAGGTCTCCTCTGTCATGCATGGTGAAAAGAACACCCAAGTGCTGCACTGGCAGAAGTAACTTTTTGCCCTTATTATCAGAGCTGCAGACATCACAAAATCCTATGTTTTTATTTTTGTGTTTGTTTATTTAGTGTTTTTATTTAAATCTTGAGTGTAACAAATAACGGAAGAGTTTAGGCACTGCTAGTCATTGCCAGGATGAGGTATAGAAAGATGGAGATGCTGTAACATCACCCACTGGTTGTTTAAGTCTTGTTATGAGATTTCAGCTGATTGTTTTCACCTTATTCATCTCAATATTAAAAAAAAGTTGGTTTAATGAACAAAAAGTGGATTTGGCTGAGAGACTGAGGGATGCTTTACACGGCAAACGAGATGTGATTGACAGGTTGTTTGCTTGTGAGCATGAATTTTGACTGTTGACCACATATACAAATAGACTTTATGTTATGACTAATAACTGGATTGATAAAGTCCACGGGGAAGCGCTTACTGCGGTCACAAAGAAAAGGAACCGGTGGCTTTTTCTGCATACATTTCTTTATAAACTGTGAACCCTAAAAAAAAAAAAAAAAAAAAGCAGGAAACAAAAAAGCAGGTTTAAGGCACTTTGTGTCAGCTCCATTTTTTGGAGTTGGAAGCTTCATGCATCTTTTATGTACAGCAGGGGTGGGGGAACTCCAGGCCTCCAGGTCCAGTGTCCTGCAGGTTTTAAATGTGTCCAGCTGATTCTACCTCCTCAATATGTCTTGAAGTTCTCCAGAGGCCTGGTAATGAATTAATCATTTGATTCAGGTGTGTTTATCCAGGGTTATATCTAAAACCTGCAGTTCCCCACCCCTGATGTACAGTGTATAGGATGAGGTAGAAGATATTAGAGTTATAGTCTAAAACAGATGGATGATAAATGCTGTAAAATAGAATAGTTTATTTTAAAGACGTAAATATAACTAATTACTATCTATGTTTGGACAATGTTTCATATGGAGTTACTTCTATGTGAAAAATACCTTAATGAAAACTTTAATTTACTCTCACCTTAATCTCTAAAAATAAGAAGAAGACTTCAATAGAACACAATGAGACAGTTCAATCATTGATAGGAAACAGTCTATATTCATGCAATATATTGTTTTTAAACAAAGGTTTGAATTTTTGTATTTCTGTACTTTTCTTAACTTCATCTGTGCAGGTGTTCTCCTGTGACTGTACTGCTGTGATATTTTACATTAGTCCTTACTACTGGACTGTTGAACGTAAGGATTTCTCTCAAGTCATGAGAATTGGGTCTTATTTGAAACAAGATTTGATGCTGCTTTATAAATTGTTTGTGCAGTTTTGAGGTCAACCAAATCCTTAAATGTAAGAATATTAAATTTGATGCTTATTACTCTTTTTTGCAGAATGTATATTGGATGGGTGTGTGTTTGTAGGTGTTTCCCCACAGTTCAACACACAATATAGCATGTAAGGGAGTATAATAGAACAATACATATAATGCGTATATAATGCTGTTTGATTTATGAGACCCATAACCTAGAGACTTTTTTATATTTTGCCTTTAAGGGAATCCAGGATAGTTTGTGATGTATTTCTCACAACAATTTTATTTCAGATTACTCTGAAATAAAGGTGGTACTATTGATAGAATATGTCTGATTCCCAAATATCATTAATTTTGTTTTACTCAGGTTCAGTGTTAATTTATTATAGTCAAACCAGGTCTTCAGATTATTTAATTCATTTTCTGATTCATTCAGAAGTTGTTCCAAGTTACTTCCACAGTTCAGTAAGTTTGCATCATCTTCAAATAATATTATTTTCAAAGACTTGAAATTGCACATGTCATTAATGTACAATATTAAAAGCAGTGGCCCCAAAACTGATCTATATCAAACCCCACACACAACAGCTTCCAATAATGATTTTATGGGATTTATTTTGATGAATGCTTTTAAGGTAACTGTTAACCCATGATAATGCCACCCCACTGACCATATATGTGCACAGTTTGGTAAGTAAACATTTTTGTTATCAACTGTATCAAATGATTTTTTAACATTTAATCTAAAAAAACAAACAAACAAACCTTTGGACAGCATATTTTTTGTTTTCAATAGCAGGCATGTGCTGTAGTGTAATTCTATACTGATGTTCATATAATACATTGGGGTTTTTTTGTGATAAAGTCATTCACTCTACGGTAAAATATTTTTTCCAGAGAACTGTGGTAGCAAAGAGGTGGGCCTATAAGAATTTATGAAACATTTGAAAACCAATACTTGTATCAGAGGGGTAAAATGAGACTTGGGGACATATACGATGTTGTCACTGGGGAGTGAAATTATCCTTCAGTTAAATCTAACTTGTTCACATTTTACATAATAAATATATTAAAAAGTGTGTTTAAAAATCTTCATCACATTATTGTGCATGTGAGATTTAGATTTACTTAAACAATGTCATGAAGTTGCTTAAATGTTTTTTTTCCCATTTATTCTAATTAACAGCCTTATAATCACTGGGATTATGTGTGTCAGTTTGTTAACTGGAAGCAAAGAAACAAAGACATCAGTTATATGTCTGACACTTTATGTAGTTTTACAGAAGCAAAGATAAAGAGAGTCCGAGTCTATTTCTGAGTTGATAAATGTTAATATTTTGCCACCTCATGAACAGCAGCAGCCACAGATCAGTCCTTAAGTCTGTGTCTCCACCTGCTGGTGTGTGATGGTGTGTTGGTCTTTTGCACTGAGGTGCAATATAACATAATGCATATACTATGTGTACAGGTGCTGAAGTCATACTGCTGCAAAATAAAAAGTGAGAAGATGTAGAAAATTTGAACTTGTATTTTGAAATTTTCTCTTGTAAATTTTTTTCACCCAGTTGCGTTTTGAATGTAATGTTACAGAAAAAATATTCCCAAATGTGTATATTGTTATTTACACAAATACAATGAGAGCTGTGAACTTCTAATTCAAATTATACTCATATTCATTTATTTTTTTACTACTTACAACCACAACTCCGTAATTACAACCTCTCAAATTAGTGAATACAAGCGCTCAACTGCACCCTGTCAAGTCACAAATTTACACATGATATCCCAATTCCTGTCCAGCATATGGACCCTAACCCTAACCCGAGCAGGAAGAGCAGAATGTTTGGCAATTTAATAAATCAGGCCCTTAGTATAGACTGGTGTAAATTTGGGCAATCAGTGCACTTTCTTATTACAAACCTCATTCATACTCACTTTCATGCAGGTGCTTTTTTCTATACCCCAGTGCTTTTAATTTACATTCACTCATACTTACTTTCCAATGGCTGTATTGGGGAAACATGGGGTTCAGCATCTGGCTCGAACCTTTGACCTTCCAATTTGTAGAGTATCAAACCGAATAATTAATTATGAATAGCAGATGAAACACAGATAAACACACTGCATTAAATGGTTTTGTAATTGGTAGAACTTAGTCTCCAATGTTTTTAAGGCTCTCTTTCAATCACTAATGATGTTCCACAGGGATCCATCCTTAGATCTCTTTTTTTATTGACATAATCAGTCTTACACTGAGGCAATGTACATTTTTATGCTGATGACAGTGTTTTTTTTACACTACTGGCTCTTCCCCTTATCTAATCTATCATTAATATGTTCTAAACTTTGATGAAACTGAGTATTGCTGTGGGCTCACCTAAGGATTTCTATCCATCTGTTAATATCCAAACCTTTCACAGTCATAAACTCCATGCTGAATACATATCAAGAACACTGAATGTAAAATTGGAATTTTATACAGAAACAGTCTACATTAAAGCATTAGCATTTTTGTCTTTGTCTGCTCATCCTTATGAGGCTTTGCCGCACTGATTAACCACATCCACATCTACTTACAGTTAAACAGTTTACAGTTAAACACAGTGTTTCCATAAAGCGCTCCGGTTCCACTAGAGCATTCTCAGAGGTAATATTTATGTATCATGGACACCTGAATTAACATGTCTTAATCCTTATATCTGTGTTTACCTGTCTAGATTTCTCTTAACATGTTGATCGTGCAAAGGTCTCTCTGGAACAATGCTCCTGATCTCAGTAAGAGACCTGTACTGGAGTTTTTCTTGGGTGCTGTGTTGTTCACTATTTTAAATATTATTGAGAGTTGACTGAAGAGGGTTTTCAGCAAACACTGTTACTCTGAGTGGTATATTTTCACAGACTATCTGGTATGAAATGCAATTCTGAGGCTGAGGTTAAAATCACCAACTGTAAATATTTTTATCCAAACTGAGCACTGACTGATAAACATCTGAGAAATCAGAGAAATTGTGAGTGGAACTAGGAATAGACGTGTTTTTGTGTTTTCAGGTGGAATGGGCTCAGAGGAAGCCTAACTTTAGATCGTGGATTAAGAGGACTGTTGCTTTAAGGAATGTGAGAGTAAACGCGACTTGGCTAGCCTATCAAAGTGCAAATCTTAACCTGTAGCTGACCTGTAGGCAGACTAGACTCTGGACCTGCAGCTGCAATCTGAACTTAATTTGCTCACAAACTGGGGGTCTTTTGTTGTTTCACACACGATGCAGGTCCCTACGCATCCTCGTCTTCTTCTTCCACTCTCCCTCCTGCTCCTTCATTCTGTCGCTCTGGTACACGGAGGCCATGCTCTGGTTTTTCCGGGAGAGTTCAGCCATTGGTTGAACATGCGGATCATCATAGAAGAGCTGGTGAAGAGAAACCACTCTGTCACCATCCTAGTGCCCGATGCATCGCCTACTGTCAACTACAACAACAGCCGCGACGCCGTCAAATTCAACTTCCTGGTCTTCAAGGTAACAGTGGCGGTTTTACAGCGTGTTTGCAGTCTGACGGAGAACAGAAATGAAACGAAAGAGACTTATATCGATCAGAAAAGTAGAATCAACTCTTCACAACTGAAAGACACAATACGTGGCTTCAGATCTTACTCCATTTTCAGATTTTCTGAGGAAACCCAGATAGCAAGACGTCACTGAAGCCACTGTTCTCACGTGACGTCAGAGCTACCTGGCGATGAGATTACGCTCATTCATAGTTGTGCTGTTATAGTTGATTGTTGATCTGTTTATAGTTGATCAAGTGACAGCAATTGGGAAAGTAAAGCTGCTGTTACTTGAACTATTCTGCAGCACTCGTCTCACAGTGATGCATTCCATGTGTATGCGACCGAAAACATATATCGGTAGTGGTGTGCGATACTGCATATTTTGGTATCGATTTGATACCAAGTAAATTCCAAGTAAAATCGCCGATACCGATAACAATACCAATACTTTTCAATAAATAAGGTGGATGTGTCATTGAATTGCAAAAATCAATTATTTTAATGACCTTAATTGTTTTTTGTGATGTTTTCTTTTTAATTATATAGTTAATAAAAAAACAATCTTGAAAAATCTTAAATAAAAATTGCATGCAAACTATGCAACCCCCCAAAGCAACACTTAAACACAAGAGGGGGGAGTAGGAGCAAAGTTTGCCTGCTCTGCGCTGACACAGGAGTGGCGAATCCGGCGATTTGTCTTTGCTGAAACCACAGCATTGCAAACAAGAGCGGAACTTGAAGTAAACAATCGATCTCACCAGGCTAGCCGACTTGGTATCCATACAATCGGTATTTGGATTGATCCGCCCACCATAGTAGTATGTGGAGCTGGCAGGAGGTTCAGGCTGCTGAGGTCCCGAACAAATAGACTCAAGGACAGCTTTTACAACAGGGCAATAGCCCTAATCAATGCAAATAGCTGACCTGATTGGCTACCTACCTGGACTCTTTGGGAGGGGAGGTAACAACGGTAAAACAGTAACAATAACATTTATAACAAAGTGCAATAATAAGTAATGTGCAATAACAACAGTGTGCAATACAAATACACTTATTCTTTTTTTAATTATTAAGTTATTATACTGTGTTGTGTTGTTTGTGTTGCGCTGTGATGTGTCTTATCGTGTCGTGTTGTGTTATATGTGGCGCCAACGTAGCACAGTTTTCCAATTTCGTGGTACTGTTGTACTATGTATGGCTGTGCGATGACAATAAAGAGTTGTCTATCTATCTTATCTATTTTGAATTTTCTGAAACATGTAACAATGTGGAACTATGTACATGTTCTCACTATCATTAGAATATTGTTTATCAAAAGGTCTAACATAGGTGACCTGGTTATTTTTCAGGCTTCAAGTAGCACCATTATACCAACATTTCATGATCTAGACATTGTTTTAGGTGTATTTAAGTTAACCAAAAATTTGACGGAAAATTCACATGAAACCTTTTTTTAAGGCTGTAGTATTTGCCTGCAAACAATACATTTTAGCTAGCTAAAACAGATTATTATGCTATCACCGAGCAACATGGCATGCCTTTCACACAGCTTTGTTTTAACTCCAAAAAGCCACGGAAGTTAAAGCTAATAATAATAACTGAAACAATCAAAGAAAAAATGGCTTACCAAGCATGGCAAACAACTCAGAAATATGTAGAGCAAAATGTTCTGAAATGGCTTCACTTCAGCTTGGATTGGAACCTGTGGTACTGAGGGCGGAGTCTGTGAATTTACTCTATTAGTGTCATGGCCCCTCTAGGAGTTTGGAGTTACGAGGTTAAGAGTTAATATTTTCATTGTAACACCTCCAGATTTGACATAGAAACACTCATTTTTAACACTCGATTTTAACTACTATCATTTTACATCTTCGAGTTACATTAAAAGAATGTGACTCTACTTAGAGTAAAATTAACTCTACTTTTGCAAGAAGTCTACTAACACCAAAACATTTAACACTTTTGAATTTGCTGTGCATGTTGGCGTCAGTGCCATAGAAGTTTAAACTGTAACTCAATCTAAGTTGCAACTCATTTCATTCAAATGCTATACAGTTGTTTAAGGTTCTTCTTTTGGGTAAAACATTGAAATATTGACAGTTTAAATGGGTCGCTGTGGTGTTATATTGTGTTTATATGGAAACAGTGGCCCTCAGTTTAAGTACTTAAAAATCCAGAATCAAATTTAAAATCCTTTCTCACATACAAGATCTTCAATCAGGCCCAGTCTTATCTTAAAGACCTTTTAGTGATATGTCACCCAATACAGCAGTTTGCTTTCAGACTCCAGGCTTAATTGAACCTTCAGAAACCCCGAGTCCCCCCTTAGTTACACTATAATAGGTCTAGGCTGCTGGGGGATTACCATGATTTATTGAGTGTTTCTTCTGTCACTATTTGTTTATATACCTCTCTGCGTTTAATCATTAGGTTTATTAATCTCTGGCTCTCTTCCACAGTGTGCCTTTTGTCCTTTGTTCCTCCCCTCACCCCCAACTGTCGTGGCAGATGGCTGCCCCCCCCCAACCCGGTTCTGACTTTGGTTATTCCTGTTAAAAAGGAGTTTTTTCTTCCCACTGTTGCCAAGTGCTTGCTCTTAGAGGGTTCTGCTGTTGGGATTTTCTATATAATTATAGCGTCTAAATCTTAAAATATAATGCCCCTTGAGGCAACTGTTGTTGTCAGTTGCATTTATTTTAACTCAAACTTAAATACAATTAAAGTGAAACCCATTCCAAAATACAAATATTAATACAAAAACTCAAAGCACAGACATAAAAACCATGGCCCATGGACATAAAATCTACCATTACTGTGAAGGTCGATTATGGCTATGAAACAGAAAACTTAAAAGTATTCACTAGTATATGTTCATAGGTTGAAGGCTTCAGACAGTAATCATGAAAAAAAATATTAGAACATTTTCATTTCCTCTGACTTCATTTGAATCTGTATGAGTTTTTTTTAAAAACTCTTTTCACTGTATTTTAAATGGTTAAAAGAGTCATATTCCCTCTAAACATCGTATAAATCTTTAAATGGAAATTGAAACTGGACATTTAAATTTCAGAATTTTTTTTTCCAAAGTGAATATTCTGAAATAAAACACACATATAATAACTAGTGAAACGTTTCTTAAGCTGTCTTAACCCCCATGAGGAGTAACACAAAGGGGAATAGATTTTGCACAGACACACAATTTAATCCTCATTTCAAGGTCCTTCTGTCTCTGTCTTGAATCAAAGGTTGCTCAAGTAAGTGATTTTTCATTGTTAGCACCTGCATTTGGTCTAAAGATGAAGTGCAAATGTGATTAATGTCCTTATACCGAGGCTACATAGTATCAAATTAAGTTCTTCTAAGTTTTAACTACAGATTTGAAATCTGCCTGAAAAAAGGGGAAAATAGTCATAGTTCATAGCTCATGTTAGCATTTCCTACAAATATGTGACTAGATTTTGAGAAGTGTATACCTTATTTGGATGCTGCTGTTTGATTACTTTAATGTGAATGCCTTGTTTACATACTCAGTGCTACCATATTTTTCCAATGGATTTTAATCCATAAAAATATGGAAAACAGAAGTTACTGATCACCTGATCATCCTGCCTTCCTTCCTGTTCAAAATAATTTAAGAGAGGGCAAAATCTTCCCAGCCTGATACTAATGAGCTTTCATGCTGAGAGGTTACTGACACTTTTCTTTGTTCTCATAAAGGTTTTGAGTCAAATTTAAAATCATGATTCACATCTACAGTCCAAATCTCTGTTTCAAATTATGCGGCTGATGATAACTAGTGTACTTTGGTTGTTTCTGAAGCTTGTATATCAACCTTTATCTTGCATTTTTTTTCCTTTTCATACACAGACTTTTCTTTTCTTTTTGCTTTTTTTTGGCAGTAAAACTTAATTAGGAGTTGTCACTGTCTGTGTCAGATATTTTAATATTTTAATCCCAGTGGGATACTGTTCAGCTCTAATGATCTCTCATTCTCTGTCGCAATGTGATATAATGAAGGGCATAGCTCTTTCTTCAGTGAGACACTAATGATGTTTGTGAATATATTACAAGGTTGATAAGTAATAGCACCATATGCAGTTATGTGGCCACTTGCTGTAAATGGTCAAGTCATTGTAGTTGCCTTTAATGGCAACTATTTCCATTTAAGAAGTACTGCTGTGTCACCAAGGAATTAAAACACATGCTTTTCCCTGCAGTACATTAGTGGTTCACTGGGCCAATTAACTGTGGATCATACTCCTACTAGTAAAATGCTGTACTGTGAAAATATCTGGGTTTTAATGTTTTCCTTTCATCATATATCTTGCTAGTTTAAAGCTATAATGTATCCCATATACCTCTGTAACTACACTACACAGGGATACAAAATTCCCCTTGGTGATCCTTAAAGTTTCATAAGTATATTTACTTGCAGGGATAGAAGATTATATTTTATGAATAGAAACATTCAAACATATTATAGCAACTATTTTAAAGTTTTTCATTTAAGGTGTTTAATTTACATAGAGTCATTTGGAGATAGTTTGCAACAACTTGTCGGTCTAATTTTCTGATTTTTCATTAACACGACTCAAGTCACCACAGTGAATGCCATGGAAACCACTTTTAATGAGCTACACAACTGGATAGCATGTGTGTATGTGTGTGTTTGAATATATCCACTTGAGCACTTATGTCTTTCTTATGTAATTATCTTTCAATACCTATGTGTTCATTTTCTGATACCCAGATTTTACATTTATATTGCAGTAATTGTGTTCAAAATTGTCATTTTTTGTGAAAGCTGATTGCAAATGTAACAATTGTGGCATTTACAATCTGTATTGTGTGTGGTACTCCTTTTAACACAGTCTTTGATTAACAACATAGAGTGAATCTCTGAGACTTAAAGTAAAAAAAGTTATAAAAAGATATATAATTATATATTTAGTGTATGTATATATAGTACTCTCTCTATAGTCCTCACATGTACACAAGCATACATCAAACCTATATGGTTATTGCAGGGTTTATTATATCAAGAAGCATTTCCCCTTATAATAATAGACTCCAGTAAAAACTACAGGTGGTGTTCATGGTTGTCACAGTGATGAATGGTCTCCTCGGCAACATAGGAAATCCATCTGGGAAGAAATGTGAAAGAGTTGGTAGATAACAGATACTGAGGGGACAATGTTGCTATCTGTTTTATTCATTCTCATCCATCATCTAAATCTCAAAACTAGTGCTTGATTGGTTTCTACAATGCTTAAATAGCCCATAAGCATTGGGCTATAATAGCTACAGAGGGACAAATAGCAAAGCAGACTCACAAAGCAAGAAAGTAAGTCAAATGTCTTGGCTCTTGAAATAAGAAAATATTTGGTTACAAGGGTAGCCCAGGTTAGCTAAAAAATGACTGTGATATCTCACTAGCAAAAATGTCCACTTGCATGCCCACAACGACCAAAGGAAAATGACACTGGGTCCCCTGACCCTTTTTAGAACAGCCTCTCTGCATATTTCTTCCGTATGCCTAGGCAAGAAGGGCAGTGTAGTGTGATGCCTTGTTTAGTTTTCATTGAAACTGGGTTTACTCTGGAAATGTTCTCAGTCAAACCTCCCCAAGTACCTCAGTGTAGAGCTCACGCCTGGACTGCACACTGTGAAAAAAACCTGCTTGACCCAGGCAAGTCACCACAAACGCAAAGGGCAGTTACACATGTAGCAAACTATAGTTGCATGGGTATCTGTCACAGAAACAGAAATCCATGATACAGGGGTAGCCAACAAGCTACACTTGTATTTGGAAGTACGAGAGGCTGTAGGTCTGTGCCACTACAGTGTAATGTAAGGACACAGGCCTGTGCCACTTGGCTAGAACCAAGTTGTGTTTGACACCTACACTTTCCCTGTCATTACATGTGGCTGATGAGGCATGACTTGGTAGACAAGGCAGAGATCAAAAGGACCACTCGCTCGTTCCTTATTCTGTAAAATGCTGCATCTTGGTGTGCAACCTCCCTAAATAAACTAAGATAACTCAGACAGCCATCCATTAACTTAAAAAAATCTTGTTCTTTCAGGCTGGAGAGACTAACCAAAATAAATCTCTTACTTTCTACAACTAGGCCAATGATTCATCAGCCCTTTAAGGGTGAGAAGTGTCATGACAATTTTTTCCTCTCAAGTGGCCAGACTTTAAGGCTATTTCCCTTTAACAGCCCAGCCTGGCAAGTTTAGAGGAAGGGTCACCACACTGTGCTGTTCATTGTCCTTTAGTGAACTGAGCTGCCAATTTGTAAACAGTTTTGCGTGAAGTTTGTGAAGTGCACCACCTTACCAGGAGGGCACTGTACAAACTGAACTGAGGTGAACATATTCAGGTGATTGGCCTACCACCTACAAGGTGGTAGTGGAGCTTTCTTAATTGGTCACACCAGTGGATGCTTTCCATAATCACCTACTGACCTCTGCTTGGTGTAATAAAAATATTTATTTGAATCTGGAAAAAAATGGCTAAGTTTAACTTTTTACTCTCTGTCATTCTTTTCCTCTTTCTTTTTTTAATGTTTCACTCTTTCCTTTGGCACTGTCTAAGTCTGTCATGCCTGCAATCTCCACTGCACTTACAACACCGCTTAATTCTCATCTTATTTTAGAAAACTGAAATCCAGAAGTTAAGCATTTAAGTCCTGTTAATGACTGTAGTCATTTGATGTTGCATGGGTTATCAGAGCGGATTCAGTATGACAGTGAATAGTGTCACAGTGATTTTCATGTACCCTCCTAACACTTCTTTGTACTCGCTCACTAATCTGTATGTGTACAACTGAGATACTGTGCATGCATAATTTTTTTCAGTTCTCACTCACTGATTAGTAAACAGCTCAGACTTCCTCTAACATGGAGATCAAAGGGAATTTTCAATGTCATGCTAAAAATTGCTCATCCTGTGTGTCTGTGGGTGAGGGTTTTGTGTGCATGCTTGCACATGGAGAATATGACATATGAGGAAAATCAAAAGAACTGAGGCTCATGCATTACAGAATCTGTGACTTAAGCAGAACCCAACTTGTTAGCACTGGTTAGGAAGAATATGTGCAAAGCAAGCCAAATCCTTACACATTAGTTGTCCAAGGACAGCTAAAGGATGCAAGTTTTACATATTTTAGGGCCACATTCAAAAATATATAAACACGTGAATGCATATATTCCATTAAGGTCCTGACATAGAACAGATTTCAAATAATATACAAGTACAGTACACTGTTCTTGCTTCGCATTTCATTCTGTTTTTCTAAGCTTGTAAAAAAAAAAAAAGAAGAAGTAATTGGCACATTGACCATCAAATAATTTTCATTTAGTCATGTAAGTAATGGCAGAAAAAATGAATACAACACATCTGCAGTTAAAGTTGCAGATGGTTCCAAGCTTAGAGTTTATGCCACTTTTATGGATTTGCTTTTGGAGTCACTTAATGTTAGAGCTGTGCTCTTTCCTTATTTTGAGTCTTTCTGCTTGCAACTGCTGAGAAGCATGCTTGGCATTTTCAACATGATAATAGAGAAAGTCTGCTTACGCCATCATTTCTACAGCCATTATAGAGGATGTCTGAGTATGTCACTAAGTATTTACTATACCAGGAATCAGATGTACATACATACATTTCCATTTTTTATAATAAAGCAGTAGTTTTCAGAAATCCCCGTTTATGTTTTTTAATTATGAATTAGATGATTATGTCATTCTTTTTCTTTCTCATTCATTTATTATTTTAAATAATATGAGTGCAGCGGTGCAGTGTTTAAGACCTTTCAGTGTGATTTACATGTTCCTACCTAAAGGTTCTTTCTCGGTACTTGGGTTCTGTCACAGTCCAGAGGCAGGAATCCATCCAGCCATCCATCCATCCATGCATTTTCTGCTGCTGATTTGGGTCTAGGTGGCAGAGGGCTGTTTAAGCAGAGACTTTAGCTATGCTGCCGTAGGTCTAGGCTGCTGGAGGATTTATTGAGTGCTTCTTCTTCAGTCACTATGTGTTTATACACTTCTCTGCATTTAATTATCAGTTTTCATTAATCTGTGGCTCTCTTCCACAGCATGACCTTTTCCTGTCTTCATTCGCTCACCCCCAACCAATTGTGGCAGATGGTGCCCCTCCCTGACCTTGGTTCTGCTGGAGGTTTCTTCCTGTTAAAAGGGAGTTTTTCCTTCCCCCAGTCACCAAAGTGCTTGATCACAGGGGGTCATATAATTATTGGATTTTTCTCAGTTTTTTTGTATTATTGCAGGGTCTTTACCTTACAATATAAAGTGCCTTGGAGCAACTGTTGTTGTGATTTGGTGCTATATAAATGAAATTGAATTAAATTGAATTGAATCACACATCCCACTCCCCAGCCAGCTCTTCCAGGGGGACATCAATGTGTTCCTAACTTTTTGTTCGTCTCTTAAATTCCTCCTCCTAAGTTTACTCACTTACAGAGAAATAAACAGTCTCTAGTTTCGTTAGTGGTGGAGACACAATATTGACCCAAAAACTCAGAAAACAAAAACAAATTATTTGAAAGTTATAAAGGAATTTGCACGTCATTGATTGAAATGTATATTTGATCCTTAAGCAAAAGATGATTAAGAAATGGAGAAAACCTTGTTAGCAAACACAACAGTAAGACATTTCTTGTAGTTGGTCACCAGGTTTGCACACATTTGGCCCGCTTCTTTTTATAGAAACTCTCTAAATCCTTTAGATTTTTCCCCCCACAAATCTGAACTGGCCAAGATTTTATTGAAGGTGCATGGATGGATGATTGAGTTCTGTTAATCCTCAGAAGCATAAGGTGGTCAAAAATGACCCGGTGAGGTTTGTTTTCTTGCGATATCTAATTAATGGAATGTTTTTATCATTTCATGTTCCAGCTATTTCCCCAAATGCATTCTTTTGATACCATACCATTCAAAATTTTAACTTACTTTTTATAGATTTAAAAAAATGTTGTTTTTTTTTTTTTATTACTACCCCAAACTTTCATAAGTGTTTAGAAAATAACCTCCATTCATTTCCTATGGATTTTCATGGGAAACTTTGAGTCTTCTCAACTGTAACCCTTAAGGAATATATATTTTGTTGACCAAAAAGAGTTTCACCCCTTAAGAGGATTATTTTACACAGCAATAACTCCATACATTCAGCTTTTAGACAACAATTTGTCCACAAGCATTGTGTCACTGTAGACCAAAGGCTTGTTCCCATCAGGGGTAGGTTCAAATTTCTACAGTACATGCCAAACAAGCCCGTCAAGTATGACCTAAAGACCTAAAGACCAATCTTTAGAATGGTTTAAACAGGGAGACAAACGGGGAGAAGTTCCGAAGAATCTGAGGGATTCATTGTTTAGTTTAGAGCTTGGATTTAGTGGTTGCCTTACCATGATGCGCTATGTCAGCAAAAAAACACCTACACCTGCAAGTGTAAAACATAGAGTTGGCCCATAGTGCTGTGGTACAGCTTCACATCGCCACCCTAAAAGCCTACACCTTTTTTACAGCTCCAGCCACTCATGTATCTAAGGGTTAGCTTAGAAATGTAAAGGTCATAAATTAAAAAAAAAACACTGCCAGCATGCCCAAGACTGCAAAAATGTTGTTATATAATTAGAAAGAAATATAATGCTTGTTTATTATTTGAGAGTATTCTGACATATTAAACACATTCATCTTTTTTTCATGCTACAAGTCAGAGTGGAGTTCTTTGGTGAATTGCCCTCCTTTTCTTGTTGAAGTCATTCAGCTGTGCTGTTTTACTCCTGAGAGATCTAGGTAATTTGCGTAAGACAGGCAGGTTTTGCTACATCTTAGTAGCACTCTTGTCATTTCTGTCCCCTGACTAAGTGCCAACGACTGTCTCTTTATTTATTGTCTAAACATCTGGTTGTATCTCTAAGACTGCATCAAGGTTCTTTTTTGTGCATCCTCACATATATGCTATTGCTGCATTTATATTACTCAATATGCAGCATTTATACATTATAAAAGACATGCAATTACATCTCACAAACAGCAATTCATTTCCTCAGTTGCTTAATTGATTCTGTGTTTATATTATAGTATTCTTACCTGTTAGTTGATATAGTGAGTCAGCACATCAGAGCAGCTTTTTCCCCCAGCAAATAATGAGCACTGCACCTGCTGTGCAGCAAAGAAGACAACAAGCTCTAAGTAATGTGTGAAGTGACTTTGTTGTGAAGTTGTTGGACATTGCTGTAGTTTCTGCACTTTGTGGATGGATGAAACTGTTTCACATATACCAGCTGTACATAACAACCCTACCCCAAACCCAAAGTGTGCTAATTCGTCAAAAATGTATCAGCCACCCGAATCCCACTCAAGCCTTCGCAGGACAACCAACCTCACTACAGACTTGATTCTCTGCAAAATGACAGACCTGCAAAAGGTGTATTATGAGGTTGCCAAGCAGCAGAGTTACATAACAATTAGAATGCAGATGAGTTACAGTTAGGGTAAAAGAGAACCTGCATGCAGAAATTAATAAAAGCATGGATGAAAATGTGGGAAGAATTTATACCTTTTGTACATGCAAATGACACATGGCTTTAATGTGTGTCTGGGCCAACCAGCAGACACACTCTCACGCACAAAATTAACTTTTTCATCAGCAAGATATAGAAGGCTATAAAAGCCTCTGCTACTATAGCTGCTTGATATTTTTCTTCATAACTAGAACAAATACTTTACCTTAGAATCACTTTACAGGTCAGTGCAAATACCTCCCGGTTTTTATTGTCAATGTTGTCTTTTGTTATTCTATTTAGGATTTTGTTTGTTATTGCATTTGAGGAGATTGCTTGGAGAAAGATAATAAAATGGAGAACAACTAAAAAACTGAGGAAAGTGAAGCCAGATATACCAACTTAGAACCCAGCCTGATGAAGAAGGCCTTGCTGTAAAGGAAAGTGGGTCATTTATGTCACTTTTTGATGACAGGCTGTGTCACCACTGGCCACTCTGTGTCACTCTGCTTAATTTGTCTAGAGAGACTGACACTGACACAGGGACAGGGACTGTCACCAACCTCAGCACTCTTCTGGCCCTGTAGTGTTTTTGTGTGTGTGTGTGTGTGTGTGTGTGTGTGTGTGTGTGTCAAGGACTTGATAACAGGCTTATATAAGCAGGTGAGTTGGAAGGAGGAAAAAGTAAGAAACTTCCA
>VUQR01035340.1:0-15260 GCA_015108515.1 Hemichromis elongatus
TAGTGCGACCAACTGCATGTCAAATTTTTACAGTTGATCTAATGTCCATCACTGGTCTCTCTCATTATCTCTTGCTGGAGAGCTGCGAGCCTCCCCCCGATGTTATCCAGCCTCACCGAGATGTTATCCAATTTGTGCTCATAGAGCATAGTCTGAGTGTTCGCGACAGAGCTTCTCCCGGATGTTTTCAGGTGTGAAGTTAAAACTACTCACAGCGGACGTGATCCTCTCCATGATGTCATCCTTGCTTCCTCTAATGAGCTCATTTTGGGAAGCCACGACTCGCTCCACCGTTTTAATCAGCATAGTGGGCAGCGTTCTGGCGATTTGAGCAGCCGTCTCTGCTTTCTTTATTCTTCGGTAAGCCAGGGCCAAGCCAGCTCCAATCAGCAAGAGCCCCGTTATCATGAATCCAAAAATATAGATGTCTTCAATGTCCTCAATCGACAGTCCCGCCAGGCACACGATCCTCCAGTTCTGCCACCCATCCATCGTGTATCCAGCAGGGAACGTCCCTCCAGGACACTCGGGCTCTCCCGAACCCAGGCTTCTCTTTGAGAAGAGGGTGTCAATTGTAATATTGTCTGTATGGACAACATTTTTTTTTTTTTTTTTTTAAAGTGAACATGTAAAACTGTGGTGTTTAGTGATACGGTTGAAAAATTTGGGTGCACCTAACTTTTGTGCTGATGCCTTCTGGTATTTGGTATCCGGTATCCAGTATGGTATCCAGTAACACTGGATATAATGACACTGGATATAACGCCGTTGGCTGAGCTACAGCCTGTGGTAGAGCAGGTCAGCTACTAACTAGAAGGTTGGTGGTTTGATCCAAGTCTGCATGCCAAATATCCTTGGGCAAGATACTAACCCCATGTTGCTCTCCGATGCATCCATCGGATTGTGAATGTGTATGAATGTTAGATAGTAAGCACCTAACACCTTGGAAAAAGTGCTTGTGTAACTGGGTGAATGAATTAGTTGTATAAAGCGCTTAGAGTGCTTTGATAGAGTAGAAAAGTGCTATATAAGAACCAGTCCATTTACCATGCAAGTAAAATTTAAGCATAAAAGCAGCCCAGACAGTTTTATTTTCTACCTGGGATGTTGTATTTTGGGCCAAGATTTTTAACCAGCTTTTCAAAAGCTCTTCTTATCTAACATTCAAACTCTGATGAATGCATTGGAGAGCAACGTGGGGTTAGTATTTTGCCATGGATATTTGGCATGCCATGACTTGAGCAGATTGAGATCGATACACCTATGCTGAATCATAAACTCCATCTTGTACAAAATTTTGAAACAGCCATAGTTTCCATTGCATCATCAGCTTTAAAGCAAATATATTAGTGATTGGTGGAACATAAACACTTTGTTTATTTGAGCTCTTTAGAATGTTATTAATACAACCTTATTTGACTTCACAATTACACAAAAAAGATTAATAATTTCTGTAAATTTTACAATGCTGATATCAGCATAAAACTGAAAAATGCAATAATAAATAAATAACAATAAAAATAGTAACACATTTTAAAAAATTATAAAAAATTTTTGTATAGCCCAGGGGTTGGCAACCCGCGGCTCTGGAGCCGCATGCAGCTCTTTCACCCTTACACTGCAGCTCCCTGTGGCTTTGGAAAATAAACAATAAATTAAGTGTACTATAGGTTTATTTGTTGTTGTTGTCATTGTTTTAATTTGTAGTTTGAAATTTTGGAGATCATTGTGATCTTGTAACATTAAAATACAATGTTTAATTTTTTTTTGCTCAAAACATGCGTCACAAATGCTGGTGCCAAGGTGGGTATCCCCGACAGAATTTGTATCGCCTCTGCGTTAGGAGCACACACATTCTTGATTTTTAGTTCATAACTCTTCTTATAATGACCTGTTAGTCCTGAAATGTTGGAGGTGTTAGGTCTTCATACAGTAAAGTTACAGGGGGATTAGCCTACAAATACAATACGTCCTTAGTTTGTTGAAATAATCCCGTTCGATAATATGTGAGAATCAATAACTGTATAATTTTCTGTTGTAACCCACAAATGGACAAGTAATGTAACGACACTCATCTTTCACTTTTTCATTTAAGTAAAACATCACTACTTCCACATTTAGCTGATTGTAATGGAGGCAGAGTACTCCCTACTCCCTGCTCCCTACTCAGGGGAAACTAATTCTGTCAGGGATGCTTGGGCACGACTACGGCAGGCTACAATATTAGTTTGCTGCTTGTATAACTTAAATTCGACTTTTTATTTAACTTGAAAGAGACCTATAACTTAGTGTTTTGGGTTTTTTTTGCAGCTTATGGCCATACCACCTTGAGCATGCCCCCATCTTATCTGATCTCTGAAGCTAAGCAGGGTTGGGCCAGGTTAATGCTTGGATGCAAGACAGCCCGGGCATACCAGGTACTGTAAGCTTGGCTTGGCTGATCTTGGCTCATCTACTAATCTGAAAGGTTGGTGGTTTAATCCCTAGCTGCTCCGGTTTGTATGGCAAGTATCCGTGGGCAAGATACTAACTGCAAGTTGCCCTCCAATGCATCCACCAGGGCGTGACTGTTACAAAGCACTTAAGCATAGAAAAGTGCTCGCATGAATGGGTGAATGCAACATATTTGAAACCACTTTGAGTACTTAGGTAGAGTAGAAAAGTGCTATATAAGAACCAGCCCACTTACATAAACAATATGATAATAAAAAAATGAAATATACAAATAGATAACATAAAAAAAGAGGAAAACAAGCGTAAAACACCCTATAAAGCTCATCTTTGAAAAGCTGTGCCCACGTTTAACCATTCAGAAGTTTTGTGACATCCTCACCTCATCAAAGATCTCCAAGTAGAAAGAGTCAACCCCAGGAGGCACTGTGCACTGGATCACTTTGTTCCAGCGCGGGTTCTTGGCTCCATTATGAGCAGTTGGTGTTTCATAGACAGCATAGCCCAGTCTGATCCTACAGTATGGATCCATTCGGGTCATACCATAGTTTTTAGCCAGTTTGGCCTAGACAAAAAAACAAGAGAGGTGGCTTCAATTAACTGATAAATTTAAGATGCATGTATTACAGTATAGCTACCACATGTACGCCTGTATTTAATCTAATTTATACACAAAAACATAAAAACTAAAATATTGTTATTCAGGATGTGCTTTTTTAGTTTATTTTGGTAGGATCTGCCTTAGGTCCTGCAATAGGAGAAGCTACTCCTCCTGGGGTCTGACAAACTTTTTAACAAAAACCTTTTTCATACAGAAAACATGTACAACATGAAAGACAAAAAAAGGCTCATAAACAACAAACAACACAGTTAAAAACAACAGGTCTACATAGAACATGCATTATTGTTACAAATAAGCATCTCTCTCTCTCTCTCTCTATATATATATATATATACATATAGCTAATTTTTTCTTTTTTAAAGTATCAACTCTGTCCTTTAGGACCAAGATGCTTGTCACATAAAACATCCAAAACCTAACAAAAAAAAAAACAAATTCTAAAGATTATATGTATGTAAATATATAATGTCTCAGATTTTGTTATGAAAAGTTGTATTTATTTCTAAGACCAAAAACTGTGGAAGGGAATTCCATGCCACCATTACGCTACAGTACACTGTCCTCTGTAGATTAGTTCAACAAGGAGGTAACAAAAACGCGTGTCTGTCAACTAGCACATAGAATATCGATGTAGATCGCAAAAAAATAACTGTTTGCTTTAACAAATTTCTGACGCTTTTGCTATAATGATATTCCCAATAAAATAAACTGAGGAATAATTAATCCTGCTTTTTACACACTGCCAAACCAGCCTTGTGCTAATTTCTCTAACACTTGTACTAAATGGGCAGTTTAGAACTAAACAAACTAAACAAGTGGAACGAGCTTTTATGAATAAGATAAACAAACAAGCTGTTGGTTTGTATAGTTTATCCACAATGTTACTAATACTGTAGTGACATCCAGTTGTATTTCTAATAGTGAAGCTGTGTTCACCTGGACCACTGTGATGCTAAGTCGTCCCACAGTGCTTATGGAGCCTCCATACTGTAGCTGCCTGGCTGCCTGGGCATCCAGCTGGACCTGCTGCTGCTGCTGGGTGGGAGTGATCCGCAGAAAATCTTGTGGAAGCTCCCCAATATATACCTGAATACACAGACACACTGATTAAGAGTGACTCTGCGCAATCACTTAGAGAGACAGTAAAAATGCTATACTTGACAAGATTACATCGAGACATTAACTGATAATAATTTCGACTGATAATCATGTTTGCTAAATTTCCGGAAGTTGACTTATGATAGCAAAAGAATTTTACCCAGAAAACCTTTCACTTAGTGGTTTATTTTTACCTTCATAAACTGGAAGATAGAGAGGATTGCTTGGTGTTGTACTAAGAGACATACTTATTCATGCAAAATTATTTAACATTGTATGTATTTTTTGAGAGAGAAACAGAAACAAAATTCAATCTATGGAAGAGAGAAACCAAAAGTTACTGGCATACAGCATGTAGTATTGCCATATAATTTCCGGGCACGTCCAGTTGCCAGTGCATTCATTACCAGTGTACCAGATTTTTTTAATTTGGTCAATCTTGAGGTTTTTGCTTTCTCTTTCTGTGATTGGTTTAGTTTTTTTCCCTTCTGCATCACAATAGCCTTCCTTACATACACTCACATCTCTTGGGTTTCATATTCAAAATTATAGTGAAAAGCTACAGAATAAAAAATTACCGTATTCACTTTGAATCAACTTCAGATATAATGTTTGCTTTATTTGTCATGAAATAACAATGCAACAGGCCCCATTTAACCTGTTTAAAAAATGAATTAAAACATTTTGCAAAAATTCTAGAATTAAAACTAAAGGTATCCATTTCAATCGCATATTGTTTGACTTAAAATCGTTTACAGAGAGAAAACTTTGTCCAGCAAATTATAAATATATAACGACATATCTTTCTGCTGTTCTGACTAATCCAGTATGAATGGGTTAAATAAACGTGTTAAAACTCAGTGCAATGGTATGATAAATCATACACTTTTGAATTATTTCAAACATAAAATCAACATTCTGTCTTCCGTCTGTAATTTCCCTAATAATCATTCACTCAGTGGTTGGAAATTTTGCCAGCATATTTTTTGTCAGTGTTCAAGCATAAGTCAATCCCAACTATATCTCTCACTTTCTGTCTTCCACAAGTGAAAGTCTACAAAAGCAAAGGAACAAACAATGTAGCATTAAAAAACTGCAAAACATAGCGGGCTAAATCAGTTTATGTCTTCATCTACCCGAATAAATACAGAAAATGATGCCAACTTATTGTCGCCAAGAGCAGGATGTCTTGCACAAATTTCTATTTTCAAGGGTATACTGAACTTAAGGAGCCACGAGAAAACTGCATTTTCTCTTACTTTTTAGGATTTTGTGAGTTTAAAGACCTAAACCCAAGCCTTTAATATGTTTATTTAGCCTTTCTTCAAACCTTTTAACGTAATGCTAGCACGTGGAAAATATTGGACGTAAACACTGCTTTGTTTGTCAAGTCTCAGAACTTTATTAACTTGTAATTAATCGGTTTATGAGTAATCATTAGAAAATGTCAGCTCACCATAGATCAAAGGCTTAATGTTTTTCTAACATCATAACATCATAACAAAACATCCGGGTTCCACTAAGCAGCAACATTGAAACTGAAAATTAAGCTTCTCGGATTTGAAGCACGGGATTGCAGCTGTTCTTTATCGTTTGTTGTGTAACACGGAACACGTCATTGTTGCTAATCTTGCAGCTTAATCCTTGACTTGCTATTAGCTACCTAAGCTAACGCTTATCCTTTAATTACGTCGTCGATATTCTCCGGGTTTTGGATCTTTAGCTAGAGTCAGTGCTATAGGTCTCTGTGCAATTCGTTCTTGGTGATTTTAAGTAACTGTCAGAACTACAATCCAGGGTTACGCCTAGCTGTATGCGTGCCTGTACCAACACACTAGACAAACACCGAGCCCGCTACCTGTCCCCTCTGGGTGCTGATGGTAGTTGCCATGTCGTCTCCTCTTTATCGGGATTTTCTATTTTTTCTTAAATCACAAATGTATGCCGTTGGAAAGCAAAACCGCATATACTGCCCACTATTACGGATGTTTACCCTTTGAAAGACCTCCTCTTCCTGCTTGTTTTTTTTTTTATGTCAAGTGGCAACCAGTATTACAGTGCTTTAGCGCCACCTACTGCGTTGGAGTAGGCATTAAAGTCCACTTTAGCTAAACCACCTTCAAGATTTTTCAGTTACTTTCGAAGGTGAAGAGCCACACCCGTTTGAAAAATTAATGGAATGCACTGCATTATAATGCAATGTTCTAGTCTTACTGACCACAGCCTACACTTTACCCTTTCAAGATAAGATAAGAGATACCTCTTTATGGTCATTGCACAGTCATAGGTATGACTGTGCAATGACCATAAAGAGTTGTACTATAGTACAATAGTACAACGACATTGGAAACTGTCCCGTGTCAGCAATACACACAACTAAACACAAAAAGTGACAACAGAGTAACAACACAACGAATTAAGTGGACTTTTCAAGAATTGTATGAGCAAAAAAGAAAGAAATGGAATGGCTTAATAAAGAAACCAAAGAATGACTGAATGTTTATTGTACATTGTTACAATCCAGGGAGGTAGCCAATTAGGTCAGCTGTTGTAAAAGCTGTCCTCGAGTCTGTTTGGCCGCAACCTCAGCAGTCTGAATCACCTGCAAGACGACTACAGCTTAAACACCCAGGTTTCCCGGGTGAGGGCAATCCCACAGGATGCTGCGTGCCCTCTTTAGACAATGAGTGCTGTACTTCAGAGAGGGAAGAGCATGTCCAATGATTTTTGGGTCATATTAATGACCCTCTGAAGCGCCTTTTTGTATGCCATGGTGCAGCTGGAGAACTATACATAGATGCAGCATGTCAACACACTTTCAATGGAGCAACAGTAGAAGACAATCTGCAGCTAACTCTCCGGGTCCATTTTTCAGAGGATTCTCAGAAAATTGAGACACTGTTGGGCTTTCTTTACAACCGCTGAGGTATTTGAGCTCTATTGGAGGTCTGTGTCAAAGTGCACACCCAGGAACTTGAAACTGGACACACTTTCCACACACTCCCTGTTGATGCTGACAGGTTGCAGCTCAGACTTCCTCCTTCTGAACTCTATTACCAGCTCTTTTGTCTTGGTGGAATTTAGGTCCAGATTGTTGTCTGCACACCAGTGCGACAGCCTCTGAACATCAGCTCTGTATGCCTAATGTGTGCCTTAATCAAGCTATTTAAGAACAACGTGCCGGAACATAATAGTGCAAAAGCAACAAGACGAAACTCTGTTCAGACAGTGAATGGACTGATTCTTATATAGCGCTTTTCTACTCTCCCATATTACTCAAAGTGCTCTATACAAACGGCCACATTGACCTAATCACACACTTTCTCTAAGCTGAGTGCTTCCTAAACACATTCACACTCTGGACACTCAGACTGGAGTAGCCAGTAGGTGACCTGCTCTAACTCCTGAGCTAAAGCCACCTGGTGGTAAACATGAGTAAACCCTCACTAGATTTTGGATAAAGTGTACACTCACAAACTTGTCGAACCTGCATTTGAAACGTTGGCTACCATAACAGTATATTATTGCAACATGGCATTTGGGTCTTCTAACTAAAATAGGAAAATAGGAACATAAATAGGGCGATCGTGGCTCAAGAGCTGGACGTTCGTCTTGTAATCAGAAGGTTGCCGGTTTGAGCCCCGGCTCCGACAGTCTCAGTCGTTGTGTCCTTGGGCAAGATACTTCACCTGTTGTCTACTGGTGATGGTCAGAGGGCCTGGTGGTGCCAGTGTCCGGCAGCCTCGCCTCTGTCAGTGCGCCCCAGGGCAGCTGTGGCTACAATGTAGCTTACCATCACCAGTGTGTGGATGTGTGAAGTGCTTTGGGGTCCTTAGGGACTAAGTAAAGTGCTATACAAATACAGGCCATTTACCAATAGTGCCATCATTACCAGACCTGGCCCACATTTCTCTGACATACACTCTGCCAAGACACCAGTCACTCAGAAGTGCTAGCTTGATGTCAGATCAAGCCAAACCTGTTTTCTATGAGCCTGGGCCACATAACCCAAAACAGAATCGAGCCAGATATGGCATGCCATCAATGCCAGACCTGGCCCATACCTGGATGACATGCGTCTTATCATGCCAGAAGTCAGCCAGCAGTGCCGACTTGATACCAGATCCGGGCCAGACCTGCTTGCTATGTGGGGTGCTGCCTTGGCCTCTCTGATACCTCTTTTCAGATCAGATCTGGCTGCACTGTACTGCATACTGTCACTGGATCTGAAAGCTGCGTCACTTTGCTTCAGCAGGACCTAGACCTCTTTAGTTATCCAAGGTTCTGGTTGGAATACACCCAGAGACGTTTGGCCATACTGACACTGTTGACACAGAAGTTGATGTATGAGAGCACTCATGTTGTGTGTTCCTTGAGCTCTTGGTGTTCAAACACACTCCAGTCTGTGTTTGTTAATATAGTCCTGCAGAGGATATAATGCACCTTCTGGCCAGGTTTTTAGGGTCTTTTTGGCTGAGGGGGCTCTTCTCCTGACAGGAGTGTATACAGTGATCTGCGTGCATGTACATGTGGTCTGACAAACCTAGATGTGTTAGAGGGGTTGCTCTGTAGACTTTTTGGATGTTGCTGGCTCTATCCAGTGTGTTTCCCCCGCTTGTTGCACATTTAATATGCTGTTCAAATCTTGGCAATACTGACTTTAAGTCAGCATAGTTAAAGTCCCCAGCTATGATGTGCACTGCATTGGGATAAGAGTTCTGCAGACTGCTTATTGCCTTGTCTAGCTTATCCATGGCTGAGTTTGAATTAGCATCAGTTGGTACATACATGGGCATTAACCATGTATTGTCTACTTATGTGGCGTGTAGTAGTAGCTGCCATTACATCGCTTAGCGCTGCTTCATCTACAATTAGGCATCTCAAATGAGCTGTGGGCCAGCGCTGGCAGTCATTTCATTGGAGGGCCACTTTAATGTTTAATTAGAAAAAAAACCCAGACAAACAAAAAAACATCCACAAATATTTCTGAAAATGTAGTGTTTTTAAAAAAAATTGATATAAACTACTAAAACTAAAATTACAGAACAATCAGTTGTCACAATAAGATGCCACACAAATTATTTGCACCAGTGCAAAAAGTAGTTTGTCCGCCACAAGACAGAAGAGAGCACCACAGGGATAAAACCTGCAGGCCTGACAACAGGAGGTGTATCACTCCTCCTGTTTTCCACCTGGAGACAGTGTTTTCAATGACACACAAAACAAAACAAGGACTACATGTCCAAAAGAAGAGGAATCCAACAGTGGTTGAACGGTCTCTCTCTACGCCGAACGGTGTCGGAGGAGATAGACATTGAAAAACATGCGGAATATATAATAATAAAACAGAAGAATAAAGAAACAGAAGAACAATACTGTGGATGCTTAATAAGCATCCACACTAACAAGAAACATAACACAGCAACTCGAACCTGACACTGAGACAGAAACATGAAAAAAGCAAAACACTGAACACAGGGAACGCATATAAACAAAACCTAAAACTGGAAAACAGGAGATACTAAAGAACTTAAGGAGCTAGAAATACAGAAACAAAACCCAAGATACTAGCCATGAAACATAATGAAATCGGGGATTAATAATATAAAACAGAAAACACTGAGTCACCTGACCCAGAACTGTGACACACTCACCACAGCTGGTTGCTGTAGGGAGGTCCTGGGTCCCGGCCGTGGTGACTAGCCAGAAGAGGGAGCAGGAATGGCAGAGGAAGCTGAAGGCGACCATGTGGTGGTGACAGGCTCCTCGTCCTCTGACCACCAGGAATGAGGCAAGTCAAGGGCTGTCGGGCCGGAACATAGAGGAGATGAGACGCCACTGTGGCAACATGGAAAAATCTGTCCACTGCTGCGGCAATGTGGAAGGACTGAAGGTACTAGGCAAGATGATTGTTATTCCCAGCATTTTTAAAAAAGCCTGCACTGGCTGAGATGACCACACTCAGACTCAAATTCCTCTTTACACCACCTGAAGTTCTTGCTTCAGGACTGAGATGCAGGTCACCGGAGTTGGCAAGAAGACAAAAGAGGAGGCTGGAGAATGAGCAGCGAGAGGAGAAGCTGCTGAGTGAGTGGACGGACACCGATAAAACCCATGCACTCTAACAACTGGAGGATCAGGCAGATGACGAGCTGATGAGGAGGTCAAGCAACTTTGAGGACCACCAAGAGCCAGCGGGGTAGGGTGAATCACGTTCTATGGCTTGCTGGAACTGCCCTCTCCTCAATCCTGCAGCTCGCGGACCTCTTCTGTAGTCTGCTGGGTCCTTATTGTGATTGCATTGTTTTGTTGTGGGTGCGTTGTGCGGCAGGCAGGAGTTGTACACAAAAGTAGAACTCAAACACAAGAGATGAACTAAAAGAGGCAGCTCTATTTTGATGTAAACAAATAGAACACTAACAACAAAAAACAAGGAAACATTCACCTGTGATACCCATCTTCCTCATTTAAATTAATAAACCTTCTTTCCACATCATATCATATGATTTTTCAATATCAAAAAACACAGACAGCGTCCCAGCAAAGCCTCCCACACCATCACACTTCATGCTCCATGCATCACGGTAAGAACCATGCATCTAGAGACCATCCATTCACCTTTTCTATGTCGCACGTTAACACAGTGGGTGGAACCAAAGATCTCAAATTTGGACTCATCAGACCAAAGCACAGATTTCCATTGGTCTAATATCCAATACTTGTGTTTCTTGGCCCGAGTAAATCTCTTCTGCTTGTTGCTTTTTCTTATTTGTGTTTTTTAGCAGCTATTTGGCAATAAAGGTCTGATTCACAAAGTCTTCTCTGAAAAGTTGATGTAGAGATATGTCTGCTACTGGAGCTCTGTGTGGCATTTATTTGGGCTCTAACTAGAGGCGCTGGTGACTTGGATGAATTTGTCCTCAGCAGAATAGGTGACTCTTGGTCTTTATTTCCTGGGGTAGTCCACAATGTGAGCCAGTTTCGTTGTAGCGCTAGGTGGCTTTTGTGACTGCATTTGGGGATATTTTCAAAGTTTTACTAATTTACCAGACTGACTGAGCTTCAGTTCTTAATAAAGTAATGATGGACTGTCGTTTCTCTTTACTTAGCTGATTGGTTCTCAGCATAAATATGAATTCTAACAGTTTTCAAGTACAGCTTTCAGCTGTGTACCAACCTGACTTCTGTACAACATAACTGATGGTCCCAACCCCATTAAGAAGGCAAGACATTCCACACATGAACCCTGACAAGACACTTCTGTGAAGTGAAAAGCATTTCAGGTGACTACATCATGCAGCTTAGTGAGAGAAGGCCAAGGGTTTGCAGTGTTGTCAAAGCAAAGGGTGGCTACTTTAAGGAATCTAAAATCTAAGAAATATTGAGAGTTATTTATCTTTTTTTCTTGGCGCCATTGCATATATTTTGCTTCATATATTTGATGTCTTCAATATCTATCTACAGTGTAGAAAGTAGTAAAATAAAGAAAAAGCATTAAATGAGAAGGTGTGTCTTAACTTTTGACTGATAGTGTATTTTAGTGAGTTTAAGAAATTCCTTTATTTTCCTGCACACATGGTGAATGCAGAAATGTATTTCCTAATATCATTGTCCACAGTCAGCTACTGACAAGAGTGTTACAGGCCCAGTTAAGGACCCATAAGTAGACAAAGAGAGAGACAAAATGTTACATGTTGCAATTTCCATTCAACTCTACATTAGTTTGCATTTTATAATTTTACAAATTATTTATTTGTGTATTTTTAGCTATTTTAGGGCTGCAATACTGGGCTGCCTCAGACTTGAACATTGGCTCAAAACGAAGGAAAAACGTCGTCATATCGCTTGTATACATTAGATGGCAGTATTGTTTTCCACGGAGGTTATCTGCTCCCAGACGCAAAAAGGAATAGAACTTCCTGTCTCTACCGTCTCTCCAAAAATGGCGGAGGTTTGTGGCCAAGTGTTATTGGGATCAGGGCTTACTGTGCTCTCCCATCCTTTGATGTACATTAAAGTCTTGATCCAGGTAAGAGGGGAGGAGTTTGGACGGATTCTGTTACGTTTCCTTCCAGGGCCTGATTCAGACACTCTTTTCTTATCTTTGTAAATACTGTAACTCTCGCTAGTGTCTCTGTAAAAGAGAAAATTGCCATTCATATTCAGTTTACTGCTTTGTTTACGAGTAAATTAATACGCTTGTAGCACACACAGAGACTTTTAATACGTCTTGATAACTATTTATTTGAGACTATAGCAGGAACTGTCCCAGTAATAGGATCGGCCACATTGTTGTCCCGTCTGTTGTCCCTGTGACCTTCTATTTCCTCATTGCTGTTCAGTGGGCGGAAGCCGTGTGTTAATCGTTATTGAAAGTTAATAATAAACTGCAATGTTACCCTGCTTCATTTATATTCTGCGCGTAGATTGAACAAAACCAAATTATGTTCTAGAGACGTAATTATATATAGCTAATACATTGCTTATTTTCTAAGAAAGCCAGCGACGTTAAGTTGTTGTTTGTTGAACTGATAGAGATAACCGCCAGTTAGCTGTCAGATGATTAGCTCTAACACTACTTTCTGTGGCGTCTTAGACTGATGTCTTCAACACACAGTGTATGTTCATGAGTTTGTCAGTGGCAGAAATCTAAACCGCTTCTCAGTTACTACTTGTATTACTGGTAGCTCAGTGCCTTTAGCTCTTGAAAAACAGGAAAATTACTAACACGCAGGAGCACAGCAGCAGAGGACCTGAGACTTGTATCAATTAACATTTGCAAACAGCTAACAGTTCAGGTTAAACTTAATGACAGAATAAGTCATACGAAGTGATAGTTTTACTAGATGCTAACAGTTCTCTGCCTTGTGAATAACGTGTCCATATTTATAGCAGTCGGCTAATCGTCATTTGTGTTAAATATGTGAATGCAGTAAATGTTTTAAAGTCAAGCACAATTTACAAACTGGTGACCTGTCAAACCTTTGTGATCTGTGAAAATATAGTTTTGTAAAGGAAAAATAACCAAATAAGTGAGTGATAAGTACTTAAATCAAAAGTCAAGATTATTATTAAAAACATAAAGATTTGTTTTGTTCTGTCTGTATCCTCTTGCTATGCAGATGTGATGTGTTCTGTCTCACTCTCCGTTGCCTGTCTCTCCACAGTGCCGTTCAGTACTAGAAACAGTCCTTCCTGGCTCTGTGCAAATATTCTAAATCTATATGTATTGAAAAAAGACAGTAGAGCAGATATCAAGCTGTACGTATTCTGTAGAGAAAAACTTCTCTTGCAGCATTTTAATTTTTTTGCTGTATTTCTCTAGGGTACATAAAGACAATACTTGCCCCTCCTATGGTACCCTCTCATAGGAGGTTCAATTTGTGGTACAGTGACTGAATGTACAAACAAGACTGAGTTGTATTATTATTTTTATATTGTTTTTGGTTTTGTGTGTACTATCAGGTAGGACATGAGCCGCTCCCTGCCACCCTGGGCAGGAATTTATTTGGAAGACAAGTCTACCAGCTACCTGGACTGTTTGCTTATGGCAAGTTTGGTTCTTGATATTTTTATAAATGGAGTCAGTAATATCAGTGTTACAGTGCTTTGAATGATTGTATGTGGATATTTAATTTTGTAGTTTTACAAATGTTTTTAATTTACCCTGTGCTTTGGACTGAATTTTTCAGCAAAACACATCATTAGGATTGATGGAAAAGCTGGTCTTTTCAATGGACTTGGTCCGAGGCTTTGTGCAGGCACTATTGGCACACTCGTACACAGCAGAGTTGTACAGGTAAGCCTGAATATATTAGTTTGCCAAAGAAAGATGAGATCAAACATCCAGTTTCTGTTTAGTCTTCCCTTGAGATTTTTTTGGTGGTCATTTATTTCAATTATTTGGGATGCATACTAATGGCTGCAGTAAATGAGGTATGTGCTGCCACTAACAATGGCATTGACACTGAACTCCTTTTCTTGTCATCCGTATTGTAAGTGTAACTCAAAAACTGTTCATTCTGGCAGCTTTATAACCTTTATCCTCTTCCAGAAATGTCAAGAACAAGGCACCCCGCAGGTAAGAGTTTTTTCATCCTATTTGTAGTTACAGTGTGATAAGTTAAAAAGTTCAATAACTCCCTATAAAATGCAACAGTTTGCCCCCTGTCCCTTTCAAGAACATTTCCCTGTGCAGCACTTCCTGCATTCCCATATTAAAATCTTGTTCTTTCACTTCTGAAAACTTGCACTGTGCACTGTATTGGTTCTTATACTGTTTTGTAAAGGGTATTCTTAAGTGTGATAGTAAGGATCGGGTTATTTTGAAAATAAATAAAATACATTTTTAAGTGCTGGTAACCCTCCCCCCCTCCCCCAACAGCTGCAGCTGTCTATTATTTAATTACTAAAATCAATCTATCGATTATTCCATTGATTAATTGAGTAATCGGATAAGAAATACGTTTGCCTTAATTAATGAGCAATCAGTCAAAAAGACACTACTAAAGAAAGACTAAGCCTTTGATTGTGTTGATTGATGTTTTTTAAGAAAGCATTTTCATAAATGCAAAAATAAATAAATAATTTATATAAATAACAATAAAGCACAAAATAAGATATATACACAGTCGAAACTAAGGCATAAAATGTTTACCTTGACTCTGTGTTTTTGGAAGGCTTTCTAACATTAATAGAAGGCAAGTTTTTATGTTACTGAAAACAGTCATTATGATGGTGTAGATATTAATTAATTTTAATAATAACTAAGTGTCCAACCTAACAACAAGCAGGTCAGTGGCTCCGAGTTTACTGACCTATACACATTTTTATTGGTTTGTGAAAAAGCTATTATTTTTTAAATATTAATGAATTTAATTAATACAACATTTAATATAATTTCCCTTTCAATCTAAAAAAATGTTATAAAAGCCTTAGAAATTAATATGGTGTGTTACACCCCATTGCTCTCTTTAGACTCACCTCTGTGTACTGCCAGTATCATTTCCATGTAAAATAGGACTGTGCTGTCAACCTTCAGCAAGCTGTATAATTTAACCAGTTTGTTAAAAAATTTTTTTTTAAGTCT
>VUQR01035340.1:16955-28063 GCA_015108515.1 Hemichromis elongatus
TTTTTACCTATATTTTGTGCTGCATTAGTTATCTGCTGGCTCTTCTTTCTTTGTTTTCTAAAGTTTCTGTTAACTTTTCACAGTCGAGCAACAAGTAGTTTGAGCTAACGTCAGAGATTTTAGACTTATCTGTGATGAGTGTTTTTTCCATAAAATTTTGATAGTAATAGAGGGTTTATTAGGGATCAATGAAGCAGTTTATTTTAGGCAGAATCATTTAAAAGGTGGCAAATCATCCCATTAGTGATATGGGTAAAATTCAGAAATGTGATCATCCTCTACTGATTTTAGTAGAGGACTGTATTTCAACTGTTTGGTCAGGATGTATTATGAAAGGAGTGATTTCTATTTAATCTTCTAGGAAAGACTTTGCAAAGTATTTTAAAATCTACATTTATAAGTGAAATTTGGCAGTAGCAGGATGGGACTCTAGGATCTTTGCCTGATTTAAGAAGTAGACTAATGATGGCAGAGTTTGTGTTTGGAGTTGGTCTGATCATTCTGAATTTGAGTGACTGTTTTGAAAAACAGTCCATGGGAGCTCTGCTGGGTGAGCAATCTCCAGCCAGCTGTACTGCCTCTGAAATACAAGCTGAGTGTTACCTTAGAACAACTGCGTGTAGTCCTACCAGAAATGACTAAGTGGCTGACAAACCAATAGCAGTTGTTGAATATCCAAGAACACAACCTAACTGTCCTGAAGCAGTGGGTAACCACTGCATTTGCCACAACTCCAGGATTTTCATACCACTGATTAATTCATAATCACTACACGATGTCCAGATCTTTCAAAAATCCTGTCATCAGACAAACAAGCAAAACATATTCAAAAAGCATATGAGGGGAGAGCAAAGTTACTGCGTTGATGTGTGGCGCCATCTTTCAACAAGGCTGCAATGATTTGAGTAACTCAAGTAACTCGATTATTAAAATAAATGTGAGCAATTCACCAACATTCGTGACTAAAAATATACCTGCCATAGAAACCTGTTTAGAAATATGTATATAGTATAGCAACATTAAACCCATGCAGACCCCAGTTTTTAAACAAAAACTGTTAACACACAAGCAGCAGTGACAGTGATGCTGTTATAGTTTGAAAGAGAGTCTGTCTACACACACACACACACACACTGCGAAGAGCCGTTTACTCACAAAAGAAAGCACACAACTCCCATCTAGTGATGCCTGCCTGTCATATAAACATTGATGTTTTGAGCATACCAATAAAAATATACCTGGGTCAGTAAAACTCTGAGCTATTATGTTGGAAATTTAATTATTAATAATAATTATTATTAAAATCTACACCATAGAAACATCTTGTTTTCAGCACCACAAAATGCTGCATCAAAGCCGAGGCAACCTTTTCTTTAATGCAGCCACCCTGTTCTCCTCTGCAGACACATAACGCACTCATTTACACCTAAACAACCAAAGATGCCTGAACAAAGCACATACGCATGAACAACCACCAAACTTACCTAATTCAGAAGATGCAATGCTGTGAGAACTCTTTTGTCTGGGTTTAGGGTTTGTTGGGGTTTTTTTTGCCAGATTTTGTATGCAGGCAAACCATTGCAGATTCTGAAATGGAAACGCACAGTTCATTTTGAAAGGCCTGCATTTTTTAATTTTCGGATATTTATTATTACTCCTTAATAAAATGAATGCATTTATTATCCAATCAATTAATTAGTCGATGGATTAATCAATTACATAAATTCATCTCTAGGTGCAGCCCTACTTCTAGGTGATGGCCTTGGTGCACACAGAGCCCACCTTATGTCTGACAAATGAATTGTACTGTATATTGTTCTTGATCTCTCTCCTCAGGTCATCTGTACACTATTTCTTAATAAGGGTACAAAGTGACATAGTAATTTTCATGGCAGTGATGCTGAGGTTTCTCTGATTTCCAGATACTGGGTGGGCAGCAGAAGGATATGGAGAGCTCTCTACAGCAGGTTGTTAATGAGGTAAGACATATACAATTCCAACGCTTAATCAAAACACTATATATTGGTAGATTTTAGCCACATTTGAATTCAGTGCTAAGATAGAATCCAAGTCTTGTCCAATCACTTTACCTAATACGAGCAAAAATGACTGTTTTATTAAGGGAAAAGTAAGAAAGTAAGTATTTTAGTAATACTTTAAGAAATTGAGTAAACAGTTGATCCAACACAGTATAATGTAAGCCTAGTTAGATTGAATTAATAAGTGTAAAGAACACTTCAGTTGGTTAATATTAGAAGATCTAGGAATGGCAGGAGCCCAAGGTATAAACATAATTAATGGAAAAACAAACTAGTGTATTTAACTCACAGCCGCTGCAGTTGCAGTGTGCACATAAAAGCTTGCACATACAATTTGTCTTAGTCAAGTGTGTCAATGAATATCTGGTATGGATTGATCATTGGGGCCCTGTCTGTGCTTGGTCAGTCCAGCCTAACCTCAGGGGAAAATGTCTGTAGTCATGCAGGTGGGAACAAAGCTCAGGCTTCAAAGATGTTGGCAAAATCTCATTAAACTTGTGGGTTGCCTCAACATCCCTTTAACTGGAACTCTCCATTCTTCAGTGGAGGCTTGCTTTGAAAAATACAGTGCTTTATTTACAGTTCAAATACATTTTAGTCATATACCATAACTTAGTCAAAGCAACATTAATTATCCATGGAATGGACACAATTACAAAGTAAAACAGTTAAAGTTGCTAGCCATTTTGCACACACTAATGCTGCTAGTCTGATGTTATAACTTTTTTCCCCTACTTTAGCTGTTAGCTGTTTTTTGCCTGCTAATTCTGATACTAAAGTCAGCAGGATAACTCTTTCATACTCACCACTGAGCAGAATAAAGTTCTGAACAATAACCAATGCATCAGAATCGATTCCAACAAATCTGCTGCACAGCAGTTTTCTTAAAACATGGCATTGTACAAATGTGAACACAGTGGCAAATGTTGCAAGTGAGATGATCATGGTCAAATGCAATGCTTCCCTGAGCTCACTGCTGATTGGTTAAGTTATGTGTTAACAGATCACCTGATTCGTCCATATTTTTTAAAACCAAAAGATGTGTTGATTGTTTACATGACAAAATATAAACCAAAGTTATTTCTACTACTTTTCATTTCTAGCTGGGGCCACAATAACAAAGTTATACTTTTTAATAATGATTCAAAGCTGCGTCATTACAGTTGTACTTTGAAGCTAAATTGTATTATATTTGAAAAAAAAGGGTTTAAGCTACACTGAAAGTACAAGTTTCAAATTCAGCATAATACAGTTAAGTTGCAATTTAGTACAGTTGATATTGCATGTGGATATACTCAGTTTAATAATAATAACCAGCTGCATTTACAGTACTGCTGTTATAGTGCCGTAGATGCATCGATAGTATAATATATAAATACTTTAATTTTAGCGACTTGCTCTGTGTTTTCAACAGACAACCAGGGAGATGATTGCCCGTTCCTGCGCCACCATCGTCACACATCCCTTCCATGGTACATCATGACTCCGTTCAGAGCTATCATACTTTTAACTCATTCACTACAATATAATGCATTTTGTAACTTTAGGATGTCTGAAATATTTTTCTTGACTTGTTTCTCAGTGATTACTTTGCGATGTATGGTGCAGTTCATTGGAAGAGAAATCAAATATAGGTAATTTTTAATTAGTATTTTAGTTGTGATACTGAATGAAAAGAGCCATGAAATGTATTAAGATTTTACAAAATTCTGTTTTCAGTGGCGTGTTTGATTCCATCTTCACAGTCTACAGAGAAGAAGGCATTCTGGGCTTCTTTGCGTAAGTGTGACACTATTTGTCTTTAGAACAACAGATACTTCTGTTGGACATTAAGTGGATGACTTGGGCAATAAGATAACGTGGTGTAGATGTACACAGTTTTTAAGGGACTTATAGATGGGTGAACCTGTTATCTCAATAAATAATTAATAAAAAAAAATAACTGAAATTGGCTTTGCAAGGAGTTGATGAGATACTGCCTGGTAGATACTGTGGCTTTGTTTTATTGATACGGTCGAAAAGGACATATTTCTGGCGTGAATCACATTTTAAACAGTTTTAGTCAATTTTTATTTATTTATTTATTTTTTTGGTAGTTCTGAAGTTGTGCATTAATAGTATTAATAATAATTGTGCAAAGTTTTGAGTGGATAGCTAATTTAGAAATTCATTGTCAGAGAGACAAGTCAGGAATCTTTGGAGTTCAGTCCAGCTGATTTAGTTTTTGGTCACATGTTGAGGAGGTAAGTTCTGTCCAATCTGTGACTTAGACATACCGAAAGCTTATGTAATCCTTGACAGCTCTGTTAATCAGTATGGCAGTATGAATGACAGATTTCTAATTTAGCACATCTGCCTGACTCTGCTCAGTCAAGTGTTTGTGCCCAATAATAGTTCTTGGAGTTCACTGTCACTTCTTGTCCCTTAACCTGGCCCCTATGGTTTTGTAATGACTACTGTAAGTTAATGCCATTACAAAACCTAACTCATTCCCACTTCCATGCATGGATGATAGCATTAACCGTCTCAGCTAAGTTTGTAACAAAGTTGGGTCTCCTTAAAGGATACTGGCAGGTCCCACTAACCAAACCCAAATCTCAAACTTTGTACTTTTTTCTTTTCTTTTTTTTTTGTAGTACTGGCATTTCTTTACAGTATACTAGGGATTCCCACTACCAGTCATTTAATCTAATTATTCATCTCTTGCAAAGAGGTGAGCAACATCCTCAAAGTCCAGGAGTTGTTGCTGGTGAAAGTTCAGGGGCTGCTTGGTGAATCATGATGAGTCTTTTGGAGCTTTGTGTTAGATGTTAGACTGGTAGTTTTAACTTTCTTCTTGTCTTCACTCTTGGTACAAATCCAGTTAAAACAGGTATCAATGAAGTGTACCAATTTGTCCAGTTTGGCAGATGGTGTATATTCTATTTCTTGAGGTGGCATTAGTTCGGTGAGTTTTTAAGAAAAAGTATAGGTTTTGTTTGCCTTAGACTACATTGAATTTTGAACCGAGTCTCAGGAGAACTGGGTTCATGGGCAGTTTTTAGTTTTTTTAGTTTTTTTTTCATTGACATAATAAAAACATCTGCATGTTAATGTCTTGACATGAAAAAGTTATTTGTCCATTTATTATAATTTATGATCAGGTGATTGGCATTTAGACTTTAACCTTACATTTATATAGTGGTTTATTATGTACAGTCAGTGTTTTTTTTGTTTCATCCCTACTATGTTTCCTTTGTCAAAAAACAAAAAAACAAACCCCAGGTGTGCAGAATATGAGTGACTTTGTCCTTATAGACCTTTAAAGGAGAATGTGGTGGCTGCAATGAGGAGAAGCGAACATAAGAGCATTCTGAAGTTTGCCTTGTGCTTTGCCTTGTGCTTTGATGCAAAGTTATTGTGCTGCTGAAAACAAGACTTTATGATCAATTAATGTCTTCAGGCATTTTATTCACACGCTGCTCATAAATACATTTGTATTGAATGTCTGTTTTTAAGTCGCAAACGTAGCTGAAATGCTCCCATTCACGTTTCTATGGTAACAGTGGCGCATTGCAGAGGCGTCCCTTAACGAAGCATTGAAGCAACGAATCTTTTATAATCGAATTATTCGAAATACTCGTTGCAGCACTATACCTATCTGTTGTTTTTAATCAGGCAAGTAACAATTAGTTAAACAAAACAGCTGGTTTAAGCTAACATTATTCTTGCCAGTGATAGGCTTGACTCCCCTAACAATCCCAATCCCCTTTTTTTTTTTTTTAAATTCAAGATGTGTGTGTCTTTATTTATTTATTAATTTTCCTTTTTCCTAGTGGTTTGATTCCTCGTCTGCTGGGTGATGTCCTTTCTCTGTGGATTTGTAACCTGCTGGCTCACCTCATCAATACATACGCCATTGATGACTCGGTAAACCATGGCTTTCAGTTCAAGGGTTTTGTAATCTTAATATGTTTTTCATAAATACCTGAAATTCAAGTTTCACATCCAAAAACAAAACAAAACACAGCACGTATCTTTGTTGTTTTTTCATTGTATGTTTAGGTAACTAGATTTTGTAGTTACCTAAACAGGGTTTTTGTCAAGCAGTCTTAAATGAAGGCTCTAACACAGACTAATAGTATGACTCTTCTTCTGAGCAGATGAGTCACACAGGAGAAATCAAGAACTGCTCTCAGGCTATGACAGGGGTGAGTATAACAGACATTATCAGTGCACCAGTCTGTTTGTGGTTTTCAGTCTAATGTCGTTCAAACTTTTTCTTGCAGTTCTTTGCCAGTATGCTCACCTATCCTTTTGTTTTGGTGTCAAACTTAATGGCAGTCAATAACTGTGGGTAAGTTAGATTGTTACTTTCTGCTGTCAAACTTGCTAAATGTTCACACAGACTCATATTACCACTTTCTCATTAGGCTTGCTGGAGGCCTACCTCCGTATGCGTCAGTATATCCCACCTGGATGGACTGCTGGAAGCATCTTAGCAGAGAGGTAAATACACAACTAATCTAGTAAAAGTAAAGTAAAACCAAATATTATGACTTGCAAATCACTTAAACCCACTTACATAAATGAAATGATTTTCATTTATATAAGATTTATATGACTTATATAATCATTTACCTTTTTAAAGTATATGCTCTTTTTAAATGTAATGCTACCAGCAAGTTTAAAACAGTTGTGAAAGCAGTGTAATGCTTTTATAACTGGGTATGAAAATAAAGGCTTTTAGAATTAAAGATGGTGAGGATAACAACAGTCTCTTAAAGACTGCATGAGCAATAAATCTCTGTATATAAGGGACAAGTCATCCAGGTGATTGTAGTTTAAGGAGCTTGGAAAGAAAAAATCCGCACTTCCTTAAATTGCTTGAAGGCGTTTCACCTCTCATCCGAGAAGCTTCTTCAGTTCTAAGGTCAAATGGTGGAGAGTCCCAGATTTAAGCCCTATGTTGTGCCCCCCCAAAAGGGACATGGACCCCCTAATGATCCTTTATCTAGTCATACGAGCCAAGGTGTGAGAACGGGTGCAGCTCACAATCAGCCAAGGCTTCAGGTGAACTCGTGAAACCTAGCCCCACCCTATCGTGTGATTTCCTGAGGTCAAAAGGCCCAGGAAGTGAGTGGGCCTTAAGGTGTCTGGGAAGGGATCTCAAAACTGGATTATAGATGGCAAACAGTTGGTGTCGTAAGCCACCACCTCTGTTCAAAGAGGGTCGTTCACAAAGGACATAGCAAAGTTGCCATAGATGGCTTCTTTCAATCCTCTTTCAAGCCATCTGGTCTTCTCTGTCCAAAATGTGAACATTGGTGTCCTCGAAGGATGGACCTTTGTCCTTTAGATGCAGGTGGACTGCTGATTATTTTCCTGTCAAGGTGGCTCTTCTATGTTCTTAGTGGCTCTTCCTTAGTATGACAAAGCCATAACACATTCTCCATTGTAGAATGCAGAATGGCCGTGTGGTAAGAGGATGGTTAAGTAGCTTGCCTGCAGTTTACACCTCATATAAAAACCATTTAGAAAAATTTAAAAGAAATAATCATCTTAAGCTTTTATCAAATGTTGATTTATTTAATTAAATAAATTGTCTTTTTAAACAAATAATAGCCAGTGACATGAATGGTGTAACAACTTTTGGGAGTTGATTTTAAATATGAACATACAAAGACATTTAAAGAACCCATTTTCGTCAATAATTAAATTCAACTTTGCCACGAAACATCCATGTTGCCCCTGAGCACATCGGGTATGGCTTTCTCTGTCTGTTAGTGGGAACCCTAGCATTGCATGCTGTTCACCAGTGTGTTGTAATCTGGTGTATAACTTGACACTGCAACTCTGACCGCATCTTGCAGATCTAAAACAGAGAGAGGTGTGTTCTATGTTTCTTCTTGATGAAGTTCATATCAGAAAAGGCTGACTTACAAAGATGGGTTGAACCAAACAGGCTGTCAACCTTCATGGCTGCTGTACATACACCATTGTACTTTTCTGTGTCAACAAGGCACCAAAGGTTTGGTGCACCTTGATATGCTTTGAGGTGGAGGTCATTTTGCAATGTTGAAATTTCGATTTCCACCCTTCCAGCATCCAAGCTGAACATTGCACTTAGTTGCTCAGCAATGCATGTTGTGTCCACGTTCATGAAAGGATTGGAAATGAATGAGACAAATGGCTCAAACTGTTCAAGGTCACAAAACCTGTTCTCAAACTTGTGCCCAAGTCTATTTATGATTTGAGGGTACTTTTCTTTGTCAAAAGTCTCAGATGCAGACGCATTGCCTTTTAGCACCATCTGCACAGAGGAAAGGTGTAGGACCTTTTTTGTCTGTAAACGCACAGAAAAATGTTCATCTGGACTGTAAGTGCATTTAAAGCACTTATAATGTCAGCAGCAGTCTTACCTTTACCTTGCAGCTCACAGCTCAAATGGTTCAGTTTCCCAGTAATGTCGATTAAAAATGAAAGCTCAAGTTTCCAGTCAGTGTCCTCCAGCAGCATAAAGTTTGGAACTTTGTATCACATTTACAGTGAGGGATGAATCCTGTATGTCTGCCAATCATAGCAGGTAGTCACTGATACCAGCTTTTCAAATGATACCTTCTGCGAAAAACTCCTTCACCGCATTTTACATGTCAACTCCCCTCGTAGTTGTCTTTAGTGGCAGTAGTGTCACGAGTTCTTCTTTTGTGGAGAAATCATCAAATCCGGACAAAGACAATCAGCTGCGCTGTACTGCTGCTGTCCATGGACTTGTCACACTGGATGCTAAACCTCCGTCACTTTGTCAGATCCCGCCCCAAGTTCAGCCTCATTAGCCTACTGACAACTGACCTGGCAGTACTTTAAGCACACTCAAAATTTTTTCAGAAATTTTCACTTTCCAGTTAAGTGCGCCTATGCAATGGCACACTTATTATTATTCGTCAGGTTTATTCTTCTTATTTTCCACCTTTTTGAAGTGAAACTGAACTGAAACTTGCAGCTTTGATAAAAAAACCAAAAAAAACAAAACTATGTTATATTGTTGCATGCAGGCCGATTAGGAATGGTGTGCTATGACTTTTGGAAACGATTCATCACATGTCGATATAATAAACTCTACAAACGTGAAAGTGGAGTATTTTAAAGATGCGAAGGTGCTGCCACTCACCATGAAATAACTTTTCTGAAACGACTTGTAGTTTTCGTTTGTGAAGCATTTGTTTCAGATGCTTAACACAGAATGAAATGTGTGTCACTCCCCCCTCCCTCTAGCAATGGCAAGAGTTGCTATAGCATCTGGTCCAGCGATAAATTTGACAGGCATTTGCCACAGACTAACAGTATGTCAGTATGTTAATGTCAGTTTGTATGATTCATCTCCCCACTAACACGTAGGCTTTAAATAAAGTCTACATAACAGTTAAAGATCAAAAGCTATTTTTCCAGCTCATTTGATGCCAGTTTCCTTCTCTATGGCTACGTTCACACTGCAGGCGAAAAGGCATCAAATCCGATTTTTTTGACCCTATGCGACCACTGGTATGACAGTGTGAACGGCACAAATCTGATATTTTCAAATCCGATCTTGGTCACTTTTGTATGTGGTACTGAATCCGATACATATCCGATGTTTTAGAAAGCGACTGCTGTTTGAATGGTCATGTCGCATTAAATCCATCTTTTACGTCACTGACACACGACAGATGCCAATGATCAGTGCCGGAGAAGACAAACGAGAAAGCATGGCGTTGGAAACGACATTGTTAAAGCACAGGCTCACTTTTTTCTAGGTGTTCTTCTTTCTCTAATTAATTTGTCAAAATTCTGTCGGTTACGACTGTGCAGAAATTGATAGACTGCGGCAACAACACCAACTAGCTCTGTAGGTGTTACTTCCGTAAACAGAGCGTGTTGTGTGTGACGTCTTCTGCGAATGCGAGCCGCATTGAGGACTGGGTAACCGTTCACATTAGAGAGCGTTTGCTGTCACATTTTATATGTAGTGTGAACAACCAGACTAAAAATATCGGATTTGATCAAAAAATCTGAATTGAGCATTAAGACCTGCAGTGTGAACGTAGCCTATGTCTATATGTCACAGACACACACACACAAACAGATATTTTGCAAATATTCTCATTTTCTATTTGACATTCTTGAGTTTAGACATTTAAAATACGTAATTCCACTTTTGAAGAGATTTAAGGATTATAAGCTTTCAGATTTTTTGGGGGGTGTCTAAATTTTCTTTTGTCATAGGTAAATTTTTTTCTAATACACATTTTAATTAAACAAATACTTTCCAACTTTCCAAGAAAGGTGAGAAAAATAACACCTTTGTTCTGCAGTACTTCCGACTGTCCACTATTTGCGATCACGATGCCAGGGTAGTTAGCCAGTCACGTGACTGAAATTGAATTATTTTCTAGTTCTGTTTTCTGACTATAACTAACACTTTTTACCTCTCTTCATTACAGGGCAACATGGGCAGAGGCAACAGTTTATTTTTCCGAAAGCTTCCAGCAGGAAAGACATACGCAGTTGACCAGAAGAGATTTTTTTAAAGCCTCGGGAGAGCTGAGATGAACATAGTTGTGATAATAAAACACAAAAATCCAATATTGCCTGATGTGGGAATTGGACAGTCAGCTTTTTGTATGCATTTGTTTACTTTGAGTTTGTTTTTTTCCCCTTAACAGCTTGCCAGCTTAGGAACTGAACAGTTTTAGTTAACTTCAGAAAGATTGTTTAAATAAAATAAAAATATTAGAAGGCAGAGCTGTAAGCCAGTGATATGGTTTTAAAAACAAGAACTGCCTTTCTAATTCCCCATGTTCAAAAACTAAAGGCCATCTGCTGGCATAATGTTGTGGCACACTATTGTGTAATTTTCCCTCTTCAGCAATGTTTTGTTTTTTTATACATGGTTGATATGCTGATTTAAAAACTACCTTTATCTGGTATGCATTTGATAATTTCTAAAGTTTGACATATTAATGATCACGTGTGATCTCTTTTCATCTGGTATTGTATCGATGTAATTATTCTAAAGCTGACTTCTGAGAGCACGTATAAAGATAAATGAAA